>BPLR01009271.1:0-76336 GCA_021605095.1 Caerostris extrusa
TTCATGCAAAGTTCCCCAGTGAAATCAGGGCGTATTTCCTTCAAATTCAAGGCTGCAGTTCTCCAGTCAGATCTCCATCAGAGGAACTGGAATGCCGTGTAACTGGGAAACAGTTCCGGATAATGGGATGGGTAGTGAGTCGAGCAAGTATTCCCCGCTCTACCATGGAGCAGATGGTTGGAATACCTAACAAAATATTCATATTTATTGTGAATCGATAAGAGTTCTTTCTGCGTTTCTTTTGTCATATTATTTCCTCATTAGGTCATTTATTATTTATATGAGTACACTCGAAGGAACGTCTTCCATTCTGGCAAATGGACCGCTTTCATTCACACTATCTTCGGAATAATCGAGGCTTTGATTTCCAGGTTTTCTGGGTATTTTATTGGGATTAAAAGGCCGGGATTTATAGCTCTATCATATTTTGGCAGTGAAGGTTGGGTCTGTTTACTTTTTTTGCAGGGAAATTAAGTAAAACATGGAGAGCTTTTCAAAAAAGTTGAGGATAGGATATAACGTAATCATTTGGGTAAAGACAAGGAGGTTTTCTGGATTTTTGGCTGCATGAGATTATTATATGGATGTGTATTTACTAACTTGCTAGTAAATTTAAGTGCATACCTTTGAAGTGGGAAAAAATATTTTTGGATTTTGATTTATTTTTGGTTTTTTTTTTAATGCAATAAGAAACTTATTTTGAATTAATCAAATTTCCATGTGTACAAAATCATATGGTATGGAAGCTACAATACTTACTACACCTACACCACGTCCCTCTGTCTAGAGCTGAGTTGCTCCTTTAGTGTTTTTTGAATGATGTGGAAGAAAGTCTGACTGGGCTTTTTATGACAGCTCTACATCATTAGAGACTGGGACCTACATGTTAAAATTGGATTCCAAATCAGTAAAAACATCCCAGGGCTCCACTTAAGGTTTGACCCAGTCTAAATCTGTTACCAGGCGTCAGCCATCGGCAATCAAGTTCCGTGTAAGAAAGGCTGCGAGTCGAAGACTGCCTGGTAAAAGTTTTCTGGGTTTTCTTCCTGTGATATACAAAAAATGGAGGACAATTACCCAAAATAGTCAGAGGCCATGTTCTTCCTTCAGTACCTGCTAATGGGCTGTTTACGGTATACATCAAGATCCATTCATGTGTTGACATCACCTTTTATAACTGGTGAAGGGCTACATAACCCTATAGCGAAAGGATCACCATAATGTGTCATGTGCGTAAAAATGAAAATGTGTAAAAAATCATAATGTTTGAAAAAACGAGATATAGAATTTGATTAGTGGTATCACAATATATCTGATGTTTTCAGCTTGAATTTCGGAACTGTGTTTTATTTTTAAAGAAATCCCGTAAAGTCTTTCCAACATTCTTTTCGTAATATTTATTACAGCATCAATACAGAACGAGAGAAGGAAAAATCAGTTCTTTCAGGAAGCAGTTCTCCCAGTGAAATCAGAGGGTGTATTTCCTTAAAATTCAAGGGCTGCGGTTCTCAGTCAGATCTCTCGTCGGCAGGGAACTGGAATACCAAATATAAGGAGAAACAACTGAATGGTGGATTGAGGTGGTGGCGGAACAAATGGCTCCGCTCTGGACTGCGGAGCAGATGATTGGAATCCACAGCAAAATATTCCACTTCTTTTGTAAATCGATGAGTTCTTTCTGCACGTTTTTCTTTTGGCATGTTAACTGCACCTCATAGATCTATTGTTTTATGTGGTGTACTCGATGGAAAACGAAATCTTCATTCTGCTGGCTTTCATTTTCTACTAATATCTTGGAATAATCGAGGCTTTGATTTCGGGTATTTTTGTTGACTGTTGGGATTAAGGGGGCCGGGATTCTCGCTTTATCATATTTTGGCAATAAAAAGGTTTGTGTTTGTGTTGCAAAAATTAGTAAACATGGAGTGGATTTGAAAACTTAGTTGGGAAATTACGTAATCATTTCAGTAAACTAGGATTTTTATTATACAAGGATTTATTAGATGGTCATGCATTTATTAACGTGCTAGTAAGTTTTAGTACATACCCTATGGATGAATAAATATTTTTTGTTTACATTTCTTTTGGGTTTTCTGTTGATGCAAATAAAAGAAACTATTTATTTAATCAAATTCAACTGTGTACAAAATCTTAATACTAAAATTGTAAAAGACTGCAGCTAAAATCAGTTGCCTGGTGAGTAGTTTTCAGTATTATCTTCATGGCGACATGCAAATGCTGGACAATTACCTAAAAGGAAGGCAATATCTCCTTCAGCCACCATTAATGGAGGCTGTTGTGGTATATTTAGATGCATCGTTGTATGGCCTCACTAATGGTGCCGGCATAACAATACTACGTCGGATTAGTTGGCATGGAAGAAAAGAATGCACCACAGATGACCTGCTGGTAGATATATGCAAGGCAAATGACTTTGCTGGTTGGGATGTACAAAAAAAAGATGACCTGGAGCCCAGAATTTTTCCTCCATTTAGCCCCGCACAGAAGCAACCTCTGAGGTGTTCGTATCCCTCAACCACAGACTAGGGAGAACATTCAGGCCAATAACTTTAATGAGCCTATTCTGGCATTGGCTTACGCCAGCTTTCCGTTAGGCATTGCAAAGTCAGTTTTGTATCAACACCATGGTTCGGAAACCCTATTCTTTATCAAAAAATGAGATCCTTTATCTCTTAAATTATAATATGTAAAGAGGTGATTCTATACCTGATATGTAAAAGTGATTCTATATACTGGTGATAATGCAAGCTATATGCTTTTTTCAAATGTCCAGTACTTCAGTTTTTCCATATTAATTTTTTATGGATTGACTAAGGACTTCAAGTAGAGTCAAAAGTTGGATTGTTCTGTAGAGCGGACACTGAGGAAAGATACATTCAAGGTTGATAATCAATCCCCATTTTGTATTCCATTAACGAAAATCTGAGAACTGCAAATGACTTTGCACTGTTTAAAGAAAGAAATTATTATAAGCATAAGCCACTAAGCAAGAATCGTATTCTTCGTCTTCTGCCAAAATCCATAGTATCCATTTTTGTGTAATAGAAAAATCAGTATGAGGAATCATCTCTTGTTAAATACCTCCTAATAAATAACATTTTTTCCTACATTTGGCCCATTTTTATATTTTGGCTTTCAAAAAATATACCTAATTTTGAGATAAAAGTAAGATTGATATATATAAAAGTTATTTAGTTTTGGAAACAGATTTTAATCCACGCTGTTCACTTTTGATATCAGGTGCTATCTGAATAATTAATGTAGAAAGAATAAATAAGCTAGTAATTTTAAAAAAATAAGCTATATGTTTATTTCATCAAAAATAGATATAATCAATACAAGAAAATTAAAATATTTCTCAATTTCATTTGAAAGTAGTATTAACGAGAAGTTTAGTAGCTAGGCATTTGATAATGTAGTTATCGATCTTACTCTGCTAGGAAAGTATTCGATGAGTGGAGAAATATTATTACCTTACGAGTGGAATGTGAAAATCTTTAGAGAAATCCCACTTTATTTTTAGTGAGGATTTTATTTTGTATACCTGCAGAAACCTGGTCTGTTGAAACTTACTTTCGTGCCATGAATTTTCTCAGATTTTATTTTTATATTAAAAATATATGATTTATTTGTATTCTGTTTTTATGGATGGAGTTTTTAATAGCATTTTGTTTATTTTTAAAGCACAGTGGTGGAAACAAGCAGTGTTTTACGTTTTTCTAAAAGCCCATGCTCACAAAAAAATGAAACAGATTTCGTTTATAATCTTTTTAATTCATCAATATATAGCTTGCATCAGCGTTAATAATTTACAGTGCAACATCATCTGTAAAATAATCACTAATAAAGTGTAGTATTTAAACTATCAAATACATATTTTGTGTGAAAAATTTTGTTATGTATCTCTGATGCATTACTAACAAACTATTCATACCGAAACAATCAAACTTGAGATTTTTAAGGTAATATCCTTGGCATTAAATGCTTAAGGAATTAAAAGAATAAAAGGAATAATTGAAAATAATTTATTAACATCCATCCTGTTTTCGACGAATGCATTGTTGAGTTTACTGTAAGTGTTTATTTTTAAAAAGTACATGCTTCCACTATTATGTAGTGTAGCAACAGGGACTCTCATATCGTTTAAGGAATAGAGGCAA
This sequence comes from Caerostris extrusa, assembly GCA_021605095.1. Lineage (NCBI taxonomy): Eukaryota > Metazoa > Arthropoda > Arachnida > Araneae > Araneidae > Caerostris > Caerostris extrusa. Next base: position 4,182 of record BPLR01009271.1, read on the forward strand.
AGCAGTCAGGCATTATATTTTGCGTTTCTGCATTATCCCTTTTATCAAGTTAGAAAAGATTTGCATGAATTCATTATACTGTTATTAATCTGAAACAATTTTAAGGTTAAATACCAAAAATAAAGACTACATAAAAGGCTATTAAATGATATTCAAATAAGATCTTAGTAAACTGTTTTGTTCTAGGACTTAAATTTTAGAGATTATGTTTATGAATCACATAATTTATAAATAAATAAAAATTACCTATATTTGATATAAAATAATGGCAATATTTTATTACTTGTGTTATGACTCGGACTTGCCTGGGTACAAAATAAAAAATGAAACATATTTAATCTCCATTCAAGAAGGATGTAAAAAGAATACTTTTTAGATATGTCATTCATTATAAACTTGTTTTATTTTTATTTTTCATTTTGAGAATTAGTTTGCATTTCTTAACAAGCATTTTATTTCAGTACATTTAAAGAAAGTTATACGTATATATTCGTAACATATATAAATTCCCCGAAGCCCACCACCTATTTAACAAAAATAAATTCTTTTCATGTTATACAAAAATATAGAATATAATAGAAAGGCCGATTACAGATACAATAATGAACCGTGTATAATTTTAATTATTCCAACAGTATTTGGTTCAGTTTTTCATAAAGCAAATAAATTATATTGTACATAATATATACATTTAGAGAATATCTGTTTTTATTATTTCGTTCGATTTTTGCAAAATCCTTATTTAAATTAATCGGTAAATTTTGTATCTAGTTTTTGTAAATAAATTCGGATTTTGTAAAAAATAAATAAATGAATCAAATATTTTTTAATTTATTAAAGTTTTTATATTCGCAATGAAAACTGTCTGTTAGCAAATAAGTGTTTATCCAAGCAGGATTATTTAGTAGCAACTTCCATCTAATTTAATTTGCACAGTTTTTAACATGGCACATGCTCCTTTAAATAATATAGTAGATGTAAAACCCTTTATATATAAATTACGTACTTTGGGATAATGTTTCCATCCTCATAATTTATTCTGTAATGCAATGAAGAGTTTGAATAAAAAATTTCTAATGGCAATCTTTTTAATGGAAATTAACTTAAATGCAATCCGTTTAATCTTTCCTTAATTATCAAAATCTGGAAAATCTGTTTGAAAAAATTACTGCTTTTATTTCTTATAAAATAAACATATGATTAGGTGGGCTACGTCTATTCATTTATGTTCTAAGACCTTTAAAATATATTGAAAGCACTTAAAGATATTGAACAAATTATTTACTTATCTAATACTGTATTATTTATATTTAACTTTCTTCTTTATACCAAAACATTGGTTCCCCCATGAACAATAGAATGTCTTGTCATTTCATATGTTTCAACTACAACCTCCTTATATTAGGTAATAACATCATTAACCTTTCTACAACCTCACTAAATTGTTTACCTGTAATATAATTGCTTCTCTTTATTACAGAATGAAATAAAAGTTATAAATTTGCAATTTCAGTTGACTGCAAATGGTACGAAAATCACCATAACTCATAATCTAATGTAAAAACTAATTAGCAACAAATAATTTAATTTGTATTGTTTACGACCAGTAAGATAGCAATTTATCAAATTACATTTATAATTAGTTGAAAGGGAAAATCATGAAAAAGTAATCTAAATAAAAATAATTATGAAAGAAAAAAATAGTGTTACACATATTTATTCAATTATCTTTTTCTATGATATTTTTAATATTTTTCGAGTATTTTTTTTCATACCGTCTGAGAATAACTTTTTTTTTTTTTAATTTTGACATAAAATATTTATTTAGAGAATTTTTGATCTCCTGTTTATTTCTAAATTTTTTGTCATTAAGAAAATGCTACAGAGATATATATATGATATACTATACAAATAATAATATGATGGAGGTATGTTTGGACAAGTGGATGAGGTAGTATTTCCCACCATTTTCAATTTATGTGGAGTCATTCGTGTAGTGGGGAGACAAGGCGTTATTTGCTGAAAATTTCCACCCTATCTATTGAATAATGCAGCTCATTTAGTGAGTAAACCCGCAATAAATTCTCTAATTGTCGACAATAGATGTCGGAGGTGATAGTTTGGTTATTGTTAAGCAATTTAAAATAAACCACCTCTACCAAATCCCACCAAATATAAAGCAATCTTGGCTTTGCGATAGAGAATGCTTTTTCTTTTAGGCTTAACCATTGTATTTAAGAGTAACATTTGCATAAATTATCCATTTATCTTCGATCACTTCATGTTTTTAAAGAGGATCAATTTTCTTGTGAATAATGATGTGCAAATATTTACTCATTGATAAAGGGTACTTTAAAAGGGTAAACTTTTATTTTAAAGGATAAACTTTAAGCTCATTTAGAACCAAAAACAACCCTATCTCAAAAAGATTTTCGTATCATTTTTTTAGGTTTGTTTGTTTACAGTAGAATCTAACAGCTAGTTAGTTCTCTATTCGTTATTCATTGCTGAAAATACGCACCCTATCTATTGAATAATGCAGCTCATTTAGTGAGTAAACCCGCATTAAATTCTGTAATCGTCGACGATAGATGTCTGAGGTGATAATTTGGTTATTGTCAAGTAATTTAAAATAAACCACCCCTTCTACATCCCACCAAATGAAGAAAAATCTCAATTTGATGGAAATCTGGCTTTGAGATAGGGAATGGTTTTCCTTTCAGGCTTAAGCACTGTCTTTTAAGGAGTAGCATTTGCATAAAGTAGTCATCTTTGATGTTCAATCATTATAGGTTTTTAAAAAGGATCAACTTTCTTTCTTTTGAATAATGATGTGCAAATATTTACTCATTACCAATGTTTTTGAACTTTAGTTTAAAGTTCAAAAACACCATTTCCATAAGCATTTCCTATCATTTTTAGATTTGTTTGTTTTACAGTAGAATCTAACAGCTCTCTATTCGTTGCTGAAAATTCTCACTCTATCTATTGAATAATGCAGATCATTTAGTGAGTAAACCCGCATTAAATTCACTAATTCTCGGCAATAGATGTCTGAGGTGATAATTTGGTTATTGTTAAGCAATTTAAAATAAACCACCCCTTCTACATTCCACCAAATGCAAGAAAAACCTCAATATGATAGAATCCTGGCTTTGTGATAGGGAACTGTTTTCTTTTAGACTTAAGCATTGTCTTTTGTGAGTAACATTTTCATAAAGTATGCGTCTTTTATCTTCAATCACTTCAGGTTTCAAAATAGGATTAATTTCCTTTCTTGTGAATAATAATGTGTAAATATTTAAAACATTGCTAACTTTGATGACACACAAATTCATTACTTTTGAACTTTAAACTCCTTTAGAACCAAAACACCATCTCAAAAAAAACATTTCTTATGTTTTTTTGGTCTGTTTGTTTACAGTAGAGTCTAGTAGTTAGTTCGCTATTTGCTATATGGTGTTCTGACTCTGCCGCTGCTTTCAAATCATAATTTTCAATCTGTATTTTTTTGTTCATCTTCAAGACTAAAATTCCTTTCCGGAATTCTTTAAATCAATATTGAACTTGGCTTTCCCTTACAGATCCTGAACACACCAAACATATCTTTCGAATTTCTTCTGCAGGTATTTCTTGGAACCTAAACTCAGAAAAATAATATGGCGAATATGTGACTTACTATTTTCCGTCACTTCTGTAAAATTAAAATGAAAATAAAAATTTTGAAGTAGTGAAGAATAAATTAAAGAATAAATAAATAAAAAATAGAATAAATTAAATTGAACAAATATTGAGTTTAAAATAATTTTTTTTTTAAAAAATGAATCAAAAACGAAATTTGGCAATTTACATCGACTTGAATTCTCTAGAATTAGTAGTACGTAAACAGAAATGTTATTTTAATTTTTAGGTAATTTAAAACATATTAATTAAATTTTAACGTACTTCATTAAATTGTTATTTAATTAGAAAAGTTAAATTTAATTTAAACAAATAAAGTATAGTATTACTTTCTGTTCAAAACAATAACATGTTTATTTTGTTTTAGCTAGAATTATATCTTTTTACCAATAGCTAAATTTATACCTCTTATTTAATATACATATATTTTCCTATGATTACCGTTTCATTTTCAGACAACATTAATAAAATTACGTTTTCTATGTACGGTATGCTTTCAGTCAATAAAAGCATAAAAATGAAAACACACCTCAAATGCTGTGTATTTTTACATAAACCTAATACATTTAACATTTTATATGTAGTCTCATCATCAAATTGTTGTAATTTTTAAACATTTAATTAATCATTTTACAGATGGAATTATCTTGCAGCTCAAATAGCAGTTTTTTTTTTTTACATTATACTCACATTTTAATACCTACAATAGCTCTCAAATTTAAACAATAGATGAAAATATAAACGTTGTATTCGACGTAAAGGGATTGTTGGATTTTTTTATTACAAAAACTTAAACAAAGTGCAATACAACTTACCTTTACAACAATAGAGTTTAATTAAATTAATTAAACTTCTTAAATATTAAAGAGTAAATAAAAACATAGCTAAATGGAAGACTTGCACTCATTATTTATTTGTAGAACTCAATAATAATTTTAAATTCACATTATGTAGCGGTGACTCAACTGACTTGGCTTCAATTGTAGTAACTTTATAAAGGGGATGGTTAAATTCAAGGAACATTAGAAAATTTACTCCCACTTTGCTCTTGACATGCTTATAGATGTCTCATGTTTCTAAAGTTGTCATCAGCCACTTCAAAAATAACCAGCAGTCGTCAGCCTTTGTCGGAAGGGTTGCCAAATTTACATCCAAACTACCTATTTTTAATTTTTGTACAATGTTTTGACACAGGCAAAAAAAAAAAAAAATGGTTTTACATAATTAAAAAGTAAATCTATTAAGAAATTTTAAAAAAATTTTCAATTTCAAAACATTTCTCTCTTCTTCAAAAATCTTTCAATTTTTAATTATATTTGTAGATTTCATTAAATGAAGCGGTTTTTTCAGGTTTGTCTTCTTCCGTTTTGCTCGGGATGTTTTTAGTAATGATCTCATGATCATCAAGCATTATATAAATGTTTCGAAAAAATTAGCAACCAATATCATCAAGTCCGTCATATTTATTGCCATTATTATTTGACGGCATTGGAGACAAGGGTGATTTTTTTGGATGTCGATTTTTTCTTTTTAATCAGCTGGATGATGCTTTAGTATTTTGAGATAATTATTACAAATGGCACAAGCAAAAAGGAAGACAAACTCTCACTTGTTCTGTTTTTTTTGTCTTGATACGTTTCATTGAATGAACTTTCTAGATTTGTCTTCGTTTATCTCATGACATTTTTAATAACTATCTTATGATCCTCAATCATTATCCAACCGTTTCAAAACCTCTATAGCCAATGTTATCGAAATTGTCTCCAAAGTCATCAAGTGTTTGCATATTATTTATTTGATAACGTTATAGACAAGGTTGATGGAATTGCATGATGGCAGATTGTATTGCATTGCAGATAATGGCTGAGAATCAGGAGATAACTGTTAAAAATATCACTATCAACAAGTAATATAAAAAAAAAAAATGTAAAGTCAATTCCTACTTTTTCTCCCTATATTGCAGAAAGTCCTTTATCAATAATTTTCACTCATATTTTTAAGTTTATCTGGCGCCATCTATTGGTAGATATATGCAACTTAAATCTAAAAAAATCTAAAATTAATTAATTGAATTTAATTACTGAATTAATATTTGAAAAAACTGTCTTAACATCCAGTATCATCCACTACAAGTTAACAAAAAGCATTTGAACTTCAGTGGATGAATACAAAGTATTTTATGAACGATTGAAAATTTGAACAAGATATATAAAGGGATAATGTGAGCTAATAGAAGGAACTGAAAAATGAAGACAATTTGTCACACGTGCATTTTATCTTAATAAGTTTCATTGAAAGAACTTTTCAGATGTGTCTGTTGTTTTGCGCGTGATAATTTTTATTAATTATCTCACGATCCTCAAGCATTGACCAACCGTTTAAAAAATTCTACAGCCGATGTCATCGAAATTGTTTCCAAGATCGTCCTATTTATTGCCATATTATTTAATTGACAACATTGGACGCAAGGTTTTTGAAGCAGCTGGATAATGCCTGAGAATCACAAAATAACCATTAAAAATGCCACGAGCAAAAAGGAAGACAAACTGTCACACGTATTGTTCTTGTTTTGATACGTTTCTATGAATCAAGTTTCTAGATTTCCTCGTGTTATTTTTAATTGCTATCTCATGTTCCTCAAACATTATCCAACCGCTTCGAAAAACTCGATATCCAATATCATCAAAATTATTTCCAAGGTCGTTATATTTATTACCACATTTATTTGATAGCGATAGGGACAAGGCTGATGATATTCAAATAGTTTTGAAAGAGCTGGATAATGCCTGAGAATCATGAGACAGCTATTAAAATGTCATCTGTAAAACTGAAGACAAATTGTCACCGTATTGTTTTTGTCTTGATATGTTTCAATGAATGAACCTTCCAGATTTGTCTTCTGTTCTGCTCATGACATTTTTAATAGCTATCTCATGAATCTCAGGTATTATCCAGTCCATTAAAGAATCGACAATCAACATCATCAACCTTGTTTCCAATGTCGTCAAATTTATTGCCATATGATTTACTGTATATTTTACACACACTGATTTATGTCTTGCGGACAATACGCTTTCAAAGTGTTTTTCCAGCATAGAAGCATTTTACTTAATTTAAAAAGCTAATTGGACAAGATTTTAAATGAAACTTTTAAATTTTCAGGAGACCAAAAATGCTTAAAAATACCAATTAGCTAAGAATTAAAAATTATCAAAATATTAAAAGTAATTAAAAGTAACAATATGGAAAACTCGTATAAACTCGTAAGTTATGATAAGGTAACCAATTATAATTCCACCTAGTTGCTACAATTTCCAAACCATTAATTGCAATTCTTATAAAACGAACAAGTTAACTAATATCTAACAAGATCTCTACTGTATGGCTCTCAGAAAGGAGCACCTGGAGTACTTCTCCCGTTTATAACCCTAGCAGAAAATGGGAATGATACTTTTCAATGATTGAACTTTCCAGATATGCTCATGACATCTTTTAGTTTTCTCATGAATCTCAGATATTATCCAGTCCCTACAAATAAAATTCAACAGCAAACATCACCAACCTTGACTTCAATGTCGTCAAATTTATCGCCATATGAACTACTACCCATTTTGAACAACTTATTTATTTCTTGCTGGCAATAAGCTTCAAAACTTATTTTTCCCATAAGAGAAACATTTTAAAAGGTAACTAGATAAGATTTTTAAATGAAATCTTTAAATTTTCAAGACACCAAAAATATTTAAAATACCAATTGGCTAAGAGTTAAAAATTATCAGAATATTAAAAGTAATTAAGTAACAATATGGACAACACGTATAGAAATACTCATAAGTTATGTTAAGGTAGCCAATTATAATTCCACCAAGTTGCTACAATTTTCAAGCATTTAATTGCAACTAATATAAAACGAACAAGTTCACTAATATCTAATACGATCTCTACTCTATGGCTTTCAGAAAGGAGCACCTGGTGTACTTCTCCCGTTTATAACCCTAGCAGAAAATGGGAATGAATTTCCGTTTTCAGTTTCTCCAACCAACCCCTCTCACTTTTCTGATCCCCAGTTGGCAAATCAAATCTTGAAACAAATACCTTCGAAGGAGGCTGTGCGCTGACCTGAATTTGAATTCCTCAATTTCGTATTCCATTACGATCCATTCCAAGTTGAAGATATTGATCGGCAGCGGTGACTTTACAATTCTTGATAAAACTGTAGCAAGTAAAGGTCCAGGAATCGATAAATTGCATGAATAATTGGAAAACCAAACTTGAAGTTTCGTTTTCTTTTGAGATATATTTGGCTTCATTTTAAGGATATTTGAGTACGAGATTGTCTTGTAAAAGCCCAGTAAATGAGTCCAATTTGATAACTTTGTGTCTACAATGAGAAATGAAATTGTAGATTCGATATTTGATAATAGACAATCCTATTAAATTATTTTATAACTTGTCATTCTGAAATAGATAAGTCATTTGTAACATTTGAAGTTTAGAAATGAAATTTAATAGCTGAAATAACAGAATTTATGGAGCCTAAATGTCTCATCTACCGATATTATATTAACAATGTATAGTTATATTTGAATAAAACTATACAATAAAAATGTATAATTTAAGTAGAATATATTGACACGTTTTGAAATGTTTTTAGTATGGAATTTATGTATTAGGTTTAATAGATGTATGCGTGTCGAATTACAGTATGAGTTTAAATTTGTTTATATATGACTTATACCAAACTCGTGGCCCAATTTCAAAGCTACTGTGCATGAGAGTCGAGGTTTACATCCTCTGGTAGCATTAACTAGGGTTGCCTGATTGCCAATTGTTCAGCGCTCTGGCCGGCTGGTACCACAGGATTCAGGTTCAAATCCTGCCGGTAGCACGGAAGTTTGTTGGTGGTTCGAAATCTACGTTAAACTGTAGGTCGTGGTTGGCAGTGGTGACTTTGCGATTCTTGATAAAACTGAAGAATTTTAAGGTCCGGAATTGATAAATGGTATGAATAATTGGTAAACTAAACTGAAGTTTCGTTTTCTTTTGAGATATATCGCTTTATTTTAAGGATATTTGAGTATTAGATTGTATGTAAAGCCAAGTAAATGAGTCCAATTTGATAACCTTGACTCAACAATGAGAGATGGAATTGTAGATTCGATATTTGTTATTAAGGACACAGATAAATCTAAAGATTTACTTTTGTCATTTTCAAATAAATAAGCCATTTGTAACATTCGAAGTTTAGAAATGAAATTTAACTAATAACTTGTAATAATAACTAATAAATTTTTAGTTATTACAAGTCATTAGTTTATTTATATCCCGTATGTTCTAATAGATGCATGCCTGCCCAAATTACAATATGAGTTTAAATTTGTTATACAGGACTTACACCAGACTCGTGGCCCAATTTCAACATATGCAGCTACTATGCATGAGAGTCGAGGTTTAAATCTGCTGGTAGCATTACATCCAGAAACAAGGAGGATCGACGGCGATTGTGACAATATGTGAAAAATGTCTCGCATATCCTAGAAGGAGATTTTCAGGTTTTATCCCGTACGACATATGTTAAACTGTAGGGTCTTGATCTAATTAGCATTAAATCTGAGTTGCCCTCCCTTACAAGTCATCGATTCGTCTGTTTCCTCCATTAAACTGAATGTTTACTATTCCAAGTTACCAGTGGTTGGACTATATAATATTCGTTGTACATCAATGGATGCCAACATCCATTTATGTATGCCACAACTGAATCACTGGTTATGAAATCAGAGAATACCCGCCCATAAGAATGTGAGGAATAATTGTCCCATATTTAAGGGTTGTAAGAGAGAAACATGGAAAGCACTCTTCAAGCCTTCAAGGCAGTGACTGAAGCTAATGATTCTCTTACAAATATCGCTATATATATATATATATATATATAGTAGTGGCTAGTGCTCGGTACCACAGGTCTCGGGTTCGAGTCCCGGCGGTGCCATGGAAGTTTGTAGTGGTTTTGGAATCCACTTTAAACAGTAGGTACCGGTCCTAATAGGATCATAGAGCGTTGCGGGGCATTGTTACTCCGCGTCCGTATCTTCAAGTTACACGCGCCCCTGGGTAATGCAAAGTGAGTAACGTCTGTGCAGCCCTTGCCTTAAGGCATCCAAGACCAAGCTGTCTAAGTGTTTTCCAGCTGCATTAGAACAATACATATATATTACAAATATATTTTAACAGCCAGTCCCTTTTTTTACATTTGAATTAAATGAGATGGAAAATTATTTAATATTCGTCTAACAATGAATTTGAAGAACAATTTCCTAAAATCATATGTATTTTATATTTTTATAATAAAATTGTATTAGTTTCTTGAAAAAAAAAACTGAAAACATACTTTAAATCCTTAGTATATGAAACAATATTGGTTTCAAAAAAAACAATAATGCTAAAACACATTTTAATATTTAATTAATTTTATTTTTTATTACTTAATCCATTAAAATACTTATAAAATTGAAATTACTTTCGTAAGAATTATTAAACATCTCTTTTAAATCCATATATATATATATATATATAATATATATATTATATAAGATTTAATGTATATATATATATATAGAGAGAGAGAGAGTATTCTAAACAGGGAGACGAAATAGGTTGATATCTTCGTAATAGATATTAATAGTCAGTCCTTTTTATAAGATTTAAATTAAATTAAGTGAAAAATTATTTAATATTTGTTTAAACAATGAAATTAAAGAACAATTTCCTAAAATAATAAATATTCTATATTTTTATAATAAAAATTGTATTAATTATTTGAAAAAAAAGTTAAAACATACTTTAAATCTTTAATGCATAGAAAAATATACATATTTTAAAAATAATTAAGGCTTAAATTTTACTTCTAATATAAATACTTATTAAGTTGAAATTACTTTCGTAAGAACTATTAAATATCTCTTTTAAATATATATATATTTAAGTATTTCAAATAAGAGATGAAATAAGCTTATCTTTATTTCCATCTTAGCATTATCTTCTAAAATATAATAATCTACTTTTTTTTTTAAATGCAGGGTCCTTTCAATTTATATTTAGTTTTAACTATATGTTTAGTTGAAATATGAGCTTTTTAAAGGAATAAGTTTTTTTTTTTTATTGAGTAGGTAATTAATTTTGATTAAAACATCCTCAGCAATTAAAGGGTTTCAAGAAAAGTTGCTATTAAGGAAAGAGTTTGAAAGACCTGGTAATTAATTATTTAAAGCTTAAGATATCAATTCACACTTTTAATGGGTTATTATAGATAAAATTCGATTTAATTGAACTTGCTTCTTACTTTTTATTTTTCATTAGCAACTAATGAAGAGTTTTTTTTTTAAATTAAGGTTTCATAAAGAACCCATCGCAGTGCTGAAATTTAATTTTCAATTAAAAATTATCTTTTATCAGTTCTAGTTTTAAATTCAATCAGGAGAAAAATTATTTAATATTTGTTAAGCTTCGAATTCCTTTGTTCTTAGGTACTGTGCAAACTTTCTTAATGTCAAACAAATTAGAAATTATGAAGTATTGAACAATATTTAAATATTGAAACACTTAACTTGTTATTTGAAAAACGTTTTTCATTGTTGAAGTAACTACATTTATTGGTTCAACGTAAAAAAAAGTAAATTTTGTCATTCTTTTTAGCGTAGAATCACAAACCTCGTTGTCAAAATACATTTTGCTTGACTTGACTTGATTAGGACATTTATAATATATTTGATGGCATGCAATGTGGCAGCCATTGATGCTAACATAACATTGACATTAACCATCCAACATAAAATTGACATTATCTTGGAGTAATTGCAAAAATAATCAATAAATAAATAATAAACAAATAAAATAATGATGAAATATATATTTAAAAAGTTAGTTAAAAATTGTTTTACTTGCATAGAATTCAGCATGTATTTTTTCAAAAAAGAACAATTTCAATAAATAATAAAAATGTGGTTTTTTTTTTTCTCATATACTGGACATTTTGGCATGAAGTTACTTACCAGTAGAACAACATATTTGCTGCAGATATAGCGTTATCAAGTTTGAAACACAAAGACTGAAGGAAAATGTCTGCTACTCTGCACTAATACCTATCAACCATTATTAGAAACGAACTTCCTAGATTTGGTATTTGCTTTGTTCATACCGTATACTTCTCTAATTCACGATCGTGACTTACGAGATGAGCTTTAGGGGTTACTGTCCCGCATTTGCTTCTCGAACGGAAGAAAATTTGAAAAACTCAGGTCAGGTAGCCTGATTATCGATTCGAGATATTTTGCAGAAATTGTCACAATCCCCATCGAACCTCTTATTTTATGAAAGTACTGAAGAGAATAAGATAATTAGGGAACTTCTACTCTCTTGCAGATGAGAACTTGAGCCACGAGTCTGACAGTATAAGAAATTTAAATTCATTTTCTATATTTAACGCTATTGAAATTAACTAAATAGACTAATTTTACTAAATAGACCAATAAACTTCAATTTTTCTATATTTATGAAAAGTAGAAAAAAATGCAAAAAAAAAAAAAAAAAAAAAAAACAAGTTATTGTGAATTGATCAAAACTCTCAGAAATATATATAATAATTTTAATTTAATATTTCGATTTCATTGAATTCTCGAATCCCGAATTCCATTGATTTTTCAAGCTAAATTTTAAAAACTTTAAAAATATATCGAATAAATAAAAAAAAACTATTTGAAAAACATTGTAATTTTTTGGATAGGATTAAACAATCACTATATTTTCAACCATAATTTCATAACAAGAATTTAAATAACTATTTCGTATGATATCGATGGGTTTTATGTGCCAATAACGGCTCACCGACAGGTCATAAGACGAAGAAGTTGCCTTCTAGAAGGTCCTTTAGGGGTTACTGCCCAGCATTTGCGTATTGTATGGGATAAAACACGGAAAACTCCCACGAGGTTGTCAAATTAACGAGGCAAGATGCAGAACAGAACACCATCGAGTCTCTTCGTTTATTGAAACCGTGTTTATAACAAAGCCGCCATCAGGTGAACTCAACCCTAATGCTCATCAGCGGCGCACGTTGCAAAGAGTCGGACTCTATACTTAAAACCTTCCCTATCCAAAGCATTGGATCAACAGCTTTAAAATTCACGCTTCACCTAATACCATCTAGTGTCAATACCGAGTACCACTGCGAAAAGTAACCTTTAATCATATTTTCGTCAACTGAAGTTGACCATTAATATTCGTCAATGTAATCAAATTAACAATCACGTTAATATTTCCACAAGCATAGAGTCGAGTTGTTACTTTATTTAAGCTCCACTTCTTAAAAACGAACTAAAAATAATATCAATCATTTCAACTTAAATATTATATACTTTTATGGAAAATTAATAATTACATAACCAATTGTTTATTAAGATTGATTGCATTTCAAATAAATATACAATTGCATATTATTGCATTCGTTGAATTCAAAATTAAATTAAGCTTTTTTTTATCAAGCTTCCAATCATTCAAACGTATACAATGGAATTAGATACGTAATTTGGAAATAGCTTGAAATATAAGATATAAACATGCATAAAAAAGCATCAAGATGTTTTAATTAATGAGGTCAAAAAGTTATCTTACAATGTAAAGATAAATATTTAATTAAAAATGCTTTTATTTTTTATTTTTAAGTAAACAGATTTTCAAAACAATCTAATTATTTCATAAAAATTGAAAGAAAATTGTATGTAGATTTTGAGGATTTAACTTTCTCAACAGAGATTAATTGAGACAATTGAAAGTAATTACACAATTAATACAATTGAAAAAGTATTGGATAATCCTGTTAATTATTATAAAACCAGCATCATGGCTAAAATTTTCAATGTATTGAATTAATTAACTTAATTTCTTAAAAGAAGACAATTAATTAATCACGCCAGCATGCAAATGAACTAAATGAGCCAGACAACAGTTAATTTATTCCTCTAATTAGATTTTGTCCAGAAAAATTAAAAAAGTTCTTTCTTTTTTCAAGGAGCTCAACAAAATATTTAATTTAATATATAATACTCTTATAGTAATAAGAGCTGCTAATTTTAAAGTAAATAAAAAAAATAAGAACTTTCATTTTTATATTAGCCTTCTTAAAACATATCGTTCATCTTTGCAAAAAAAAATTCTCTGTTTTTTTTTTTTACTTATTTTTTACTTATTTTTTTAATTATTTACTTATTTTTGCATCTAAAAAATGCATTATGACTTCTCATGAAAATATTTTTGAGTATTACATACGTCAAACTAGTTTTCCATTTCTAAAAAATACACGAAAAAATTTTACAGTAAATGATTAATGTAATTAACGTTGCGCTAACCAGTAAAAATGACTTTCTGCAAAAACTGCTAATTCTAACTTTCATAGAATAAACGATCACCGTACTTGCGGAGCGCCACCTAGTGAGCAATTACCGAAATGATGTATCGCGGCGGAACCTCATCAGAATAAACACTTTTCTTATAACTCTAGAAAACTTAATTACATTTTTCTTCTTACTCTTAACTCTGCTCTGCAGCATGACAGGAGTAAAATGATTTCCAGGAATAATTTGAAATATTCTTTTTACTTTTTTTTTTTTCTTTTTTTCCAATCTCTTTTCTTTTCTACCTGTATTTTTCCTTTATCTTTGTTGTCTTGGTTTTGCTGAGTTTCCCACGTTGCATAATTGCTTGCTTCAGAGCTTGCTCTTCTTAATCACGATGTCGAAGAGCCTGTTATTATGGCAACCATTTAATCGGACACTGGTATTTCAGCAATTTCCAAAAAGAGCGATGTTTCTGTTTGGGAAATTAAAAGAACGAACTATTCCATGCTTCTTTTATTTTTTTTCCTGATTCTTTTGTCAGCTCTAAATAATGGAAGTTGAAAAGATTTTTTTTTCAATTTTTTTGATTTTTGGTTTTCATTCATAATTACCACGCTTTCTGAGGTAACAAATATAAATAAATAATTAAAATTCTAAAAGTACTGGTATTTTCTTTTTAATTTACGGAATGTTATAAGAAACAGAATCAAAATGTTCGTTGTGGGACTTAATTGATTAAAACAAATTTTTTTCTAATTTTAACACATAGAAAATATTATTTTGTGTATTATTTATAGCTTCAGTGCACATTTACGAACCAAATATCTACAGCCACTGATTTCATAAGCGAGCAGATACGATGGTTATTTTGACAGCGAGTACGCACATCAGTCATCAATTGTCAATGTGATTGCTGGGAGTTTCAAGATTTCAATGAGTTCTTTTTAAAGGATTCATAGCTTCAGTGCATATTTACATACCAAACCTTTACAGTCACTGCTTTCGAATTGGTTCGTTGATAAGCACTGAAACTATAAATCCTTTTCAAAAGGCTCCCAGATACTATAAGATAAATACTATGACTCTATATGGTGATTAACTCAGTTGCTCTTTTTATTGTTCACATTATTAAATGATTTACTATAATTTGTTCAGATTGAAACCGTTAAGGGTAATTTAAAGCCTAATTTTCGACTGACTAGCGCTCTGGATCACGGTTCCACAGGTTTGAGTCCCGAGTGCCATGGATGTTTGTAGTGGTTCTGAATCTACTTTGATCCGAGGGTCCCGGTCTAATATGACTGTAGAGAATAGGACAGCTAACCCTACCCCCGTAAAAGCAAAACATATCAAGTTTCGAAATCTCCATTTAGGTAAGCGGCCTTGGAGAAACATGGGGCTGTTGCGCAACTGATGATGTTGTTGAAAGATAGTTTATGTAGAACATTGTAATTTTATATGAGAATTTTCTAAATCAAATGTATTTAATTCTTTAGCATTCGTGAGTCACATTTGATGAACAATATTCTGTCCAACTGTTCGTAAATGACACTTTGGAGATAATTTTTCAGTAAAATTAGCCTATAAAATGCAATATAAGGTGTACACATGTATATAAATAAACAATATCCTAGCATAAAACGCTTTTTGTACTGAATTTATTTAAATAATTGAATTCATCAAGAAATTTTAATTAGAGATGTAAAAAAAAATTATCTCACAAAAAAATAGATGAATGTGTAATTAAAAAATTAATTTTCTTTTCAAGTAAATATATTTTCAAAAACAGTTGCTAATTATTCACATAAAAATCTTGATATCAGAAGGAAATTGTACGTAAATTTGACGATTTAGCGTTGAGTTTCATTCACAACACGAATGAAAAATTATTGAATAGCCCTGTTAAAAATTATTATAAAATCTACATCATAGCTAAAAATTTCAATGTATTGAATTGATTAACTTAATTTCTTAAAAAGCAGACAATTAATTAATCACGCCAACATGCAAATGAACTAAATGAGCTAGACAAAAAGTTAATTTATTCCTCTAATTAGTTTTTGTCCCGAAAAAAATAAGTTTTTTTTTTCTTTTTTCCAAGGAGCTCAACAAAATTTTTAATTTACTGTACAATATAAGAGCAGCTAACTTTAAAGTAAATAAAAAAAAATTAGAATTTTCCTTTTTTATATTAGCCTTTTGAAAACATATCGTTCATCTTCATAAAAAAAAAAATGCTCTGGTTTTTTAAATAAATTATTTACTTATTTTTGCATCTAAAAATGCATTATGACTTCTCGTGAAATATTTTTGAATATTACATTCGTCAAACTAGTTTTCCATTTCTAAGAAAGACAAGAAATTTTTTTTACCGTAAATGATTAATATAAGTAACGTTGCGCTAACCAGTCAAAATGACTTTCTGCAAAAACTGCTAATTCTAACTTTCATAGAAGAAACGATCACCGTACTTGCGGAGCGCCACCTAGCGAGCAATTACCGAAATGGTGTATCTGCGGCGGAACCTCATCAGAATAAACACTTTTCTTATAACTCTAGAAAACTTAATTACATTTTTTTTTTTTCTTCTTACTCTTAACTGTGCTTTGCTGCATGACAGGAGTAAAATTCTTTCCAGGTATAATTTGAAAAAATTCTTTACTTTTTTTTTTTTTTTTTTCTTTTTCCATTCTTTCTTTTCTTTTCTACCTGTATTTTCCTTTATCTTTGTTGTCTTGGTTTTGTTGAGTTTCCCACGTTGAATAATTGCTTGCTTCAGAGCTTGCTGTTCTTAATCACGATGTCGAAGAGCCTGTTATTATGGCAACCATTTAATCGGACACTGGTATTTCAACAATTTCCAAAAAGAGCGATGTTTGTGTTTGGGAAATTAAAAAAGAACAAACTATTCCATGCTTCTATTATTATTTTTTGTCCTCATTCTTTTTGTCAGTTCTAAATAATGGAAGTCGAAAAGAATTTTTCTTTTGATTTTTGAATTTCTTTCATAATTACTACGCTTACTGGGGTAACCTATATATAATTAAAAAGAATCCAATCGTTCGTTGTATATCTGTGTCGATTTAAATTCTTTTTTTTTTTTAATTTGACACATAAAAAATATTATTTGTAACGGATTTACGAACATATTACGAACATATTTGCATATTTACGACACACTATTGCATATTTATGAACACACTATTTACGGTCACTGCTTTCAGATTCGAACCGCTTTGATGGTTATTTTGATAACGAATACAAACATCTGTCATCTAATGTCAGCCTGGGAGTTTCAAGATTTCTGGGAGTTCTTCTTTAAAGGAGTCATACCTTCAGTGCATATTTACAAACCAGCTCTTTACATTCACTGCTTTGAGAATTGGTTCATCAATATGCGCTGAAGCTATAAATCCTTTTAAAAAGACTTCCAAACATCAAACTTGAAAGCTCAAAATTCCTAGAAATCTCTTACAGTGACTGCTAGAATCTGCTAGCAGATTTGAAGGTTATTTTGATAGCGAGTATGAACATCTGTCATTGCCAGCCTGATTTCGGAGATTTTCAAGATTTCTGGAAGTTCATTTTAAAAAGGATTATGTGATCTGCACCAGGACAGGAGTAAAATGATTTCCAGGTATAATTTGAAAAATTCTTTTTTTTCTTTTTCCATTCGCTTTTCTAGCTGTATTTTCCTTTATCTTTGTTGTCTGCTTTTTGTTGAGTTTCCCACGTTGCATAATTGCTTGCTTCAGAACTTGCTCTTCTTGATCACGATGTCGAAGACCCTGTTATTATGGCCACCATTTAATATTAGCCTATAAATTGTAATGTAAGTTATATAAATGTATATAAACAAAATACATCTTTACATAAAAAAAAAAAAAAAAAAAAAAAAATTTTGCTGAATTTATTTAAATGATTGAACTCATCAAGAAGTTTTAATTAATGATGTAAAAAATTTTCTTTCAAAATATAGATAAATATTTAATTAAAAAAATTATTTTATTTTATTTTTAAGTAAATCGATTTTACAAAAAAATTGCAAATTATTGCATAAAATATCAATATCTGAAGGAAATTTCAGAAATAATTTGAGGATTTAAAGTTGAACCTTATTCATAACACAAATGAAAAATTGGGGGATGGGCTGTTAAAAATTATTTTAAAAACTGCATCTAATTAACTTAATTTCTTAAAAGAAAAAATTAATTAATCACGCCAACAGGCAAATGAACTAAATGAGCTAGACTAAAGTTAATTTATTCCTCTAATTAGTTTTTGTCCGGAAAAAATAAAAATTCTTTTTCTTTTTCCAAGGAGCTCAACAAAATTTTTAATTTACTATGAGCTAATAACTTTAAAGTAAATAAAAAAACAAGAATTTTCATTTTTATGTTAGCCTTTTGAAAACATATCGTTTATCTTTTGCAAAAGAAATAAAAAATGTTCTTCATGAAATATTTTTGAGTATTACATACGTCAAACTATTTTTATATTTCTAAAAAAAGAGAAGAAAAAAATTTACCATAAATGATTAATATAATTAAGGCGCTAAACAGTAAAACTGACTTTCTGCAAAAACAGCTAATTCTAACTTTCATAGAATAAACGATCACCGTACTTGCGGAGCGCCACCTAGTGAACAATTACCGAAATGATGTATCCGCGGCGGAACCTCATCAGAACAAACACTTTTCTTATAACTCTAGAAAACTTAATTACATTTTTTCTTCTTACTCTTAACTGTGCTTTGCTGCATGACAGGAGTAAAATGCTTTCCAGGTATAATTTGAAAAATTCTTTAATTTATTTCTTTTTCCATTCTCTTTTCTGTTCTTTTCTTTTCTACCTGTATTTTTCCTTCATCTTTGTTGTCTTGGTTTTGTTGAGTTTCCCACGTTTCATAATTGCTTGTTTCGGAGCTTGCTTTTTCTTAATCACGATGTCGAAGAGCCTGTTATTATGGCAAAACCATTTAATCGGACACTGGTATTTCAACAATTTCCAAAAAGGGCGATGTTTATGTTTGGGAACTTAAAAGAAGAAACTATTCCATACGTCTATTATTTTTTTCCTCATTCTTTTGTCGGTTCTAAACAATGAAAGCCGAAAAGATTTTCTATTTTTTTTTTTTTTTTGTTTTTCTTGCATAATTACTACGCTTTCTGACATAACATAAATAAATAAATAAATATATATATATATATATATATATGTATATATTCATACATAATTACATTTTTAAAAAGTACAGCCAGTTACTTATGAGTTTATGGAATGCTATAAGAAATAGAGTCATATCGTTCGTTATATGGCTTTATTGATTAAGAAAATCTTTTTTTTTTTTTTTTTTTTAAGTTTTGACACATAAAAAAATGTTATTTTGTAAAGGATTTATATTTTCAGTGCATATTTACGAACCAACTCTATACAATCACTGCTTTCAGAAGCGATCAAATTTGATGGTTATTTCCATAACGAGTGGAAAAATTTATCATCAATTGTCAGCCTGATTTCAAGTTTTTAAACTCCCTGATAAGCAAAGGTTTAAAGCAGTTGCCCTTTTGCCAATCTATGAGAATATTTCTAAGCCCAAAATTCATGCTCTGCAGTGTGGGACATGGATTCATCTCACCTTCCTGCACTTGTTTCCTCTACTGTGTATTGTCGTTACTGGGCGGATAAGGCTCTTATGTGCCAACCATGTCACTATGTGATTTCCTTCGTTTCTTGTTGTTTTTATATTCCTTGTATTCTTTTTTTTTTTATTGCTCATTGTAGCCTATCATTGGAAATAAAAAAAGTTTTCAATTTCTTTGAGTCCTTTTTTTTTTTTTTTAAAAGGATTTATGGCTTTAGTACATATTTACGAACGAAATCTATACGGTTACCAAATCTTTACAGAAATCTCTTACAGTCAATGATGGAATCTGCGAGCAGCCTTGACAGTTATTTTGACAGCGAGTACCAGCGTCTGTCATCAATTGCCGGACTGAGTTCTGTGAGTTTCAAGTTTTCAAGTTTCCATATTTCTGGGAGTTTATAGCTTCAGTCCATATTTACGAACCAACTCTTTACAGTCACTGCTTTCAGAAGTGAGCAGATTTGGTTGTTATTTTGATAGCGAGTACTAACGTCTGTCATCAATTGTCAGTTTGACATGAAATGACATTTTATGAATAAAATTTCTTTTAGTGATAAATTTTGCAATAAAAGAGTTAACAATTTATTGATTGAATCGTCAATTGAATATTGACGCTTCCACACTTGAACGCGAAAGTACTAAACGGCACATGCAGAACCGGTTCTCAGCAGTCTGGACGGCAATTGAAAGACAAGTTGTTTGACATGTAGCAAACAGGCTAGATAAAAATGTCTCTTAAATTTGCATTCGGTTTTGTGACACGCATCATTTGATATGTATAATAACAGTCTCTCATCCGTTCACAGCGGAAGATGGCAGGACTGGTTTTTCGAATTTAAACTCAACGCACAAGAAAAAATTTTGATTTATGTTTGAAATGTGAACATAAAGACGATGCCATGCATTAAATACTTTGACACTACATGATAATTAACTGAGTCGCTATTTTTCGACTGTTCATATTATTAAACGATTCGCTATAATTTGTTACATAAAATTGACCAAATTAAAACCATGTTAAGAACAGTTTATTTAGACCAATACAATTTTTACATACGTATTTAACTTTTTAACGCTGTTGAACAGCATTTGAAGAATAATACTCTCTCCAACATTTCGTAAATACAGTTTTGTAATAATTTTTAAGTAAAATTAGCCAACAGTGTGCAATATAAGATATACAAACGTATATAAACAAAAAAAAACATCCAGCATAAAAAGTTTTTTGCGTTGAATTTATTTAAATAATGTAATTCATCAAGAAGTTTAAATTAATTATGTAAAAAAATTATCTTACAAAATATCGATGAATATTTAATTAAAAAAATACTTATTTTATTTTGAAATAAACAGATTTTCAGACACAATTGCTAATTATGCACACTCAAACCTTTATATCCAGAAGAAATTGTACGTAATTTCTTTTTCTACGTATTCATAATACAAATGAAAAATTATTGAATAGCCCTGTTAAAAATTATTATAAAACCCGCATCATAGCTGAAATTTTGAATATATTGAATTAATTAACTAAATTTCTTAAGAAGGTAATTAATTAATAACGACAACATGTAAATGAACTAAATGAGCTAGACAAAAGTTAATTTATTCCTCTAATTAGTTTTTGTCCAGAAAAAAAATAAAGTGTTTTCTTTTCCCAAGGAGCTCAAAAAAATTTTTAATTTACTATTCACTATAAGAGCCGCTAACTTTAAAGTAAATAACAAATAAGAACTTTCATTTTTATATTAGCCTCTTGAAAACATATCGTTCATCTTTGCAAAAAGAAAGAAAAAAAAAAAAAAAGCTCTGTTTTTTAAAGTAAATTATTTACTTATTTTTGCATCTAAAAATGCATTATGACTTCTCGTGAAATATTTTTGTGCATTACATACGTCAAACTATTTTACCATTTCCAGAAAGACTTGGAAAAAAAATTTACCGTAAATGATTAATATAATTAACTTTGCGCTAACCAGTAAAAATGACTTCTTGCAAAAACTGCTAATTCTAACTTTCATAGAAGAAACGATCACCGTACTTGCGGAGCGCCACCTAGTGAGCAATTACCGAAATGATGTATCCGCAGCGGAACCTCATCAGAATAAACACTTTTCTTATAACTCTACAAAACTTAATTACATTTTTTCTTCTTACTCTTAACTATGCTCTGCAGCATAACAGGAGTAAAATGATTTCCAGGTATAATTTGAAAAATTCTTTACTTTTTTTCTCTTTTTTCTTTTCCATTATCTTTTCTTTCGTTTCTTTTCTACCTGCATTTTTCCTTTATCTTTGTTGTCTTGTTTTTGTTGAGTTTCCCACGTTGCATAATTGCTTGCTTTTTTCAGAGCTTGCTCTTCTTAATCACGATGTCGAAGAGCCTGTTATTATGGCAACCATTTAATCGGACACTGGTATTTCAACAATTTCCAAAAAGAGCGATGTTTCTGTTTGGGGAATTAAAAGAACAAACTATTCCGTGCTTCTATTTTTTTTCCGCATTCTTTTTTAAGATCTAAATAATAGCAGTCGAAAAAATTTTTTTTTTTTGATTTTGGTTTTCTTTCATAATTACTACGCTTAAGTGACATAATATAAATATATATATAATTAAAATTTTAAAAAAGTACTAAAAGTTTCTTTTTAAGTTATGGAATGTTATGAAATAAAATAGAATGATTTAAATCTCTTTTTTTTTTTTTCTAATTTTTCACGCACAAAAAAAAAATTTATTTTGATCTTCAGTGCATGTTTTATTATCTTCAGTGCATGTTTACGGATGAATTCTTTACATTCATTGCTTTCAGAAGCGAGCATATTTGATGTTTTTGAGTTCTTATTCTGTCCTTAGTTGAGTATTAATCGGTATCTTAGTTCAGCCTGATTGGTTTTTGAAGCCTGATTTTGGATTTATAAGTTTTAAGGTTTCAAGAACCAACTCTTTACAGTCTCTGGGAGTTCGTCAATATGCACTAAAGCTATAAATCATTTTAAAAAAAATGATTTATAGCTTCAGAAATCTCTTATATTTGCAAGATTCTGCGAGAAGATTTTTATGGTTGATGTGATAGCGATTATGAGCATCTGTCATTGCCATCCTGATTAAGAGATTTTCAAATTTGAGGATATCTGGGATTTTTTTAAATGATTTATAGCTTCACTAAAGCTATAAATAATTTAAAATAGAACTTCCAGAAATCTTGAAACTTGAAACTCCCAGAAATCTCACAGTCACTGTTAGAATCTGAGAGCAGATTTTATGGTTTTTTGACAACGAGTACGAACAACTGTCATAAATTGTCAATCCAATTTCAGGAGTTCTCTTTTAAAGGATTTTTAGCTTCAGTGAATATTTACGAACTAACTCTTTACAGTCCCTGCTTTCAGAAGACCGCAGATTTGATGGTTATTTTGATAGTATGAACGTTTGCCATCAATTTTCAACCTAATTTCTGATTTCTGGGAGTTTCAAGATTTCTGGGCAATTTTTTTATATGATATATAGCGTCAATGCATATTTACGAACCAACTCAGTCACTGTTTTCAGAAGAGAGCAGATTTAATGGTTATTTTGATAGGGAATACGAACATCTGTCACCAATTGTCAGTCTGATTTCTGTGAGAATTTTTCACTGATTCCTCCCATACAATATCTAAATACATGCATAATACCCTAAAAATCCTCCAAAAGCAATGTGCTCCACTCATAACATATCAGTGGGCGGTTCCTTATATACGAGCAATACCGATCTGCATTAAAAACTTACATATATTACTATGTTTTAATAAACGATCATGAATCGTTTTTGGTTTATTTGCATATTTTAAATAACAATCAAGTGTTTGTAATAATTGTTTTATTTTGTTTGCACTATAAAGAATTTAGGGAGGCTTTGATTTTCCATGTATAGTGTATAAGTTTTCATAAAAGTGAATCGTTTAATTTCAAAAAACAAGGTTTTATTAAAACTATAATTCAGCAATTATAAACGCAATGAAAGTAAAATAGCTACAAAAGATTGATGCCACAGATGATGGTCACTTGATAGCACAGTAGCAGAGATAAACGCTCACCATGCAAGTTCACCATACAAAATAATACAAATAAAATGTCAGCAGTCTGATTGTACGAACATAAATCAGAGTAGTTTAATCGCTTTCAGCCGATAGGGCTATTTATATTGTTCTCTGAATGATAGGACATTAGACTTTTTTTTTTTTTTGGTTTGTTATTCTAAGCTAATAGCTGTCTCGTGTTCTTTGAGTCGTTTCTGGTAGCTGGTTGTTGATTGGATTGGTGTTTGGATTCCTGGACATTCTTAGCCCCAAGGGGCCCATCATCTACTGTAGAACAAGGACCATTAGGTAAATTGCCTAGAATAGAAGAAAAATAATACTAAACTAAAATAATCCGTGGTCTTTTAATATTAATAGGAAGATCATGAATTTTAATTACCTGGATTGAAGGAGTTCTCGTGGTTGTCAATGGAATTAATGAAATTTTTCGAAACGTGCTTAAGGTAAGTCTTCAAGTGGATGAATATTATTGGCTTGCTGTATTTCAGAATTTCTCGTATATTATTTAGCTGCAGTGATTTGTTTGAGAATGATATTTAAAAGAGCTGCAATGATCTTTTAATTAGGCTTAGTGTCATAAGACCAGACTGGACATGCGTAGGTAATTATAGGTCGTAGAATAGCAATAAACACCAACAGAATTTTATTGCTAATGCTAGATCGTCTAAATGAAAGAACAATTTTTCTAAAATTAATACGAAATTTATTTTTATTATATTCAAAATTCTGGTAGATGATGGTTGAATTCCTGGAGGATTCATAGCTCCTAGAGCCCACATCTCTGGTAGAACAAGATATAAACAGTTGACTATTAATTCTGGTAACTGAGAAATACCATTTACCTACTTATAGCCGAAATTGTTCAACCCGATGGTAGCTTTAATTTTTTTTTTTTTTTTAAATGTGCATTTTATATTTGGCATATTTTAAGAAATCCAAAGTGTTTTGCATAGTAAAAAAAACAATATATGATTTATAAAATTACTAATTAACTAATGCAAATAAATATTTGCATTTAAAAGGAATTTCGAATCAATAAAATTTTCACAAATAAAAAACTTTTTCGATAAGAATAATCATAGCATTCTACCATTCTAGTATTTATAGTATTATGTCATCAGAAATTAGCAAAATTAAAAATGAGAGAAAAATTCTTTAAAAAAGCAAAAGAAAAATATTGTTATTTAAAAAACATTTTAAAAATAATACAGTTATTATGAGTCAACAAATTTCTTCAATTTTCTTTCTTGTAAACTTTGTACTGAAATAGCATGACGAAAATGCGAATAAACATAAATAAATTTATTACAGAGAAATATGATTACATAGAAATAAATATTATTTATATCAGATTAGTTTAATGTTATCTACTATACAATTATCATACAATTAAATACAATAATTAAATCTGTGTAAAACCCTCATTAAAATAAAACTGAACAAAAAAATTTATTACATGAATAATTACTATTTTTTTCTCAAAATTGTGTTATATAACATAGGCGTTTACCACATATCGTGTCTGAAATTTAAAATATTCTAAATTTAAACAGTATGCTTTTAAAACGAATTTTAGTTTTCATTTAAAATCAAATAAACACATATAATTATCATTAAAAATTATGAATTAGTTTTCAACCTTTTGTTACGCTTGTCTAAATTCAAACATCGCTTCACCAAGCAATAAACACACAATAGAGAATTTCAAAAATTAGGTTAATTAATTTTCGGTAATCTTGTGCATTGCATAAGCTCTTAAGAAAATTCAACTCGTAACTGAAATTCTAATTACGATTAAATTCAAGGATTAAAAAACAAAGAAAATGATTGGCAAATTGGCTTTTATGAACTAGAAGCCTTCAAATCATTAAAATAACGTGGGATTTATGAAAGTTTTTGTAGAATTGAGATTGATTGTGGGATAATTTTGGACGTCCTTTATATGTATAACTTATTTAAATTAACTTTCTTAAAGTGCACTGTAAAAATGTTTTTTTCACTTTATTATAGATTGACGTCACCGAATATAACAGGTATTTTCAAAATATTATTGTCACATTTTTAGGATTTTTAAAATAAAATCTATGAATTAAAAAATAACAGCTCCTATGTGAATAATCAAATTATCTCAATAAAATAATTCAATATATTTTCAAAGAACTAAAATTATTGTGAGGAGACCTGTGATATTTTGTTAAAGCAGACAAATATATATATATATTTTTTTTTACATTTGTTTACAAATTTTGTTTCTGTAATCTGCCTTAACGAAATATCGCAGATCTTCTTCCAATAATTTTATCAAATTATAATGAATAATAAAAAAATATATATGTATTAAACAAAACAGTAGTTATGCAAAATAATCAAATAGTACCAATAAAGTAATTCAAATTACTGTCTTCTCAATTATGACATTTTTTCAAAATAACTTGAAACTTTTCATTTTTCTACAATCTATTTTTTTCACGAAATATTAATTTTAAAAATAAATTTCATCATATTTTCGTGGATTACAAAACATAATACATATAATTCATTTTTCTATTGCATATCTTGAAAGAAAATTATAAAATTTTCAAAATACATTTGTTACATTTTGCGGATAACAAAATATTAATTAATAATAAACATCAGTTTCGTGAAACAATCAAGCAATATCAATATAATAATTCAAAACATAATCTTAATTCTAATATGAATTTTTCATTTTTTTTCAAATATTTGTAATGTGTTGTGATGAAACATATTGGGGTGGCATATTTACTGGGAAATGGGAATTAGATTGAACTAGATAACTAATTATGAGCTGCTTTATTCTAAAAAATTGAAGCTCATTTCATTGCACATTTATATATATAATGGGATATCTGATACATGCTTTTTAGATGCATGTTTTATAATAATATAATCATATTAAAACGAATACATCTCTTACATTTATTAACTTTTCGTGATATTATTAATTGCAGGCTTATGTTAACAGTTGATATGCTTGGTAACAATACCGACTTTTCCTAAATTCTATTCTTAAGGTCGCATGTGGACAGTTCTAACTGTTCCAATTGTTCTATGCGAAGGACATCTAGTAATGGATACTATTTCGAAATCGAAGTTTTGTTCCTATGAAGAATTTATCTGCCTACACTATAAATAATAAAAAAATATTTTTATTTAAAAATCCTGAGATTTGCATTTGATATATTTCATTATGTTTATTCTTTTCTTCTCCAATTTTCATAGATCCCTGAAGACTTTCGAATCTGTCAGTGTCTATGTGGTAACTGTTATTGTGGATTTTTAGCTTATTTTGAATAGATTATTGTAGTAATTTTAGTTCATTTTAAGTGCATTGGAGAAATTTGTTTAACGTATTCTTTCTAGCTATTGAGTAGTTGATATTAATAATTTAAGTTTGCAATTTTAAAAAACATCATTACATATGTCCTTTCAAAATAATTGTGTTATTCACAGATTGCAAAATATATTCTATATATTTAATAAACAATAGTCATGAAAATATTAAATATTATCAATAAAATATTTTTAATTTTGTCATGTTATTTGTTTCAGTTGTCCTTATCTAAATTTTTAATATGATTTTTACATCGAATCGACATCGAAATACTTGGTAATGTAGATAGTTTTATATATTGAATATTTCATTTTTGTTAATAACAAATTCATATATTATCATTCTTTTTGCAAATACAATTGCATATTAAATTTGCTCAATAAGTTTCAAAGCCTTAAAAAAATTAGACTATATGGCAGTTGTAAATAATTAGAAAAGAGAAATTCCACTGGATACTAAATTAAAAAAAGTTATATGACACCCAGCAAATCAGAAATCACACAGGGTAGTAAATCAGACCATCAGTAGAATTTTAGTAAGAATTTTCAGAAGACCAGGATTTTTGTATCCGAAGGAAACCCACCAAATTCATTAATGTCAAACCATGAAAGTTATTGTTCAATGACTTTTATGAAATGATTTGGAATCATGTATTTTTTTTTTTTCAATTCCTTCTATTAGCTCACACTCTCCCTATATATATCCTGTTCAAATTTTCAATCGTTAATAAATACTTTTTATTCATCCACTCCAATTTTTATCCATCCACTTTTTATTCATCCATCTAAGTTCAAATACCATTTTTGAACTTCTAGTGGATGACAGTTGATGTTAATGCATTTTTTTTTTCAAATATTAATTCATTAATTAAATTTAATTAATTAATTTTAGTTTTTTTTTTTAGATTTAAGTTGCAAGTATTTAATAATAGATGACGCCAGAGGTAAAAGAAAATTTAAACTTTAGTTGTTAAGGACTTTTCTGTAATATAGTGAGAAAAAAAGTGGGAATTAACTTTTAAAAAAAAAAATTTATATTACTTGGTTATGAAATAATTTGGAAATATGTTGGTTTTTTTAATATTGAAAACAAGTAATAAAAAAAAAATTTTTTACGTAAATTCCTACTTTTTTTTGTTTCACTATATTGCTGAAAGTCCTTTTTATAAATAATTTTCTTTCATTTTTAAGTTTATCTGGCGTCACCTATTGGTAGATATATGCAACTTAAATGTAAAAAAAAAAAAAACTAAAATTAATTAATTAAATTTAATTACTGAATTAATATTTGAAAAAAATGTATTAACATCAAATGTCATCCACTGCAAGTAAAAAAAAAATGTATTTGAACTTGAGTGGATGAATAAAAATGTATTTTACTAACGATTGAAAATTTGAACAAGATATATATAGGGAGAGTGTGATCTAATAGTAGGAATTGAAAATGTGTTCTTATAGATGAGATAATACATTTGTATTTTTTCATACATTCAGATAAATACATTTGTTTTTTATTTATACATTCAGAAAATTCATGTGTATTGTTTTTATTTATGTTGCAGATTCCGCTCAAGGGCCTCACGAGAAGCGACTGCTGAACGACCTTCTGTCCAACTACAACGTTCTAGAGCGTCCCGTGGCGAACGAATCAGAGCCTCTACTCATCAGCTTCGGTCTTACCCTGCAACAAATCATCGATGTGGTGAGTAACACATCTCTCGCATTACCGGCCATTCATTGTTGACCTCAACTGCTCATAAAACCTGACCATTAGGAGACCACACAAAACGACGCAGCCGGCTAATGCTCCAGTGCGACCGACCCATCAACAGAACTTTAAAAGCGGTATAATGGCATCATTAACGGTACAGTCGGGGGATTTTATCGGCTATCATCAGCTCTTTTTTCCCTTTCCATTCCCTTTTTTTTTCCTGTGGTAGTAATAGTAGTATAAAAGTCGAAAGGCTTGTTGAATCGCGAAGAAAAGGCTTATTGACAATCTGGTCCTTTTTTTTATCCCTTTTTGTAGGGAAAAATAAATATAAATCACAGGTGGTAATAGCAGACATTTAGATTGTGTCATTACACAAATGATTTGCTACTCTGGTGGAGCGCTGTCTAATGGAAAGGATATTCAGATGTTTAGAATGTACATCGATTTTCGCAGTGACAAATTGAACTGCCAGGTACAAATGTGAAGGTATCGATGCAGTAACATTTGAGCGATTGGGGGTCTTTTAACGATCGAGATAGCATTCAAATGGATTCCCTGCCCCTCTCTCTCAATTGTTCCCCATTCAAATGGTTATAGTGATAAAAATGATGAATAGCAGAGGAATAAAAATGATGATAAACTCTTTGTCAGGTTATGTTTTGAATGATATATATTAGACGTAGAAAGTGGCTTTACGTATAAAAGATATGTAACTATATGTATGCATTCAAGCAAAATATCTAACTAAATGTAATTATAGATGATAGATGTACAATAATAGCATTAGAATACAACCTTTAATGGGAAACATTTAAGTTTTAAACTTAACTATAGATTGTACTTATAGATTTGTATAATATTCTATGTAGAAAAAAAAATCATTAAGTATTAAGCTATCATTTACTAACTGGACATTATGAATTATTTTTATTGGTGCAGTATAGATTGTTATCAACATGTATCTATGTAATAGCATTTGAGCAATTGTGTGGTCTTTTAATGATCGCGTTAGTATTCAAATTTATTTTCGCTCAAATTGTTCCCTATTTAAAAGGTTATATTGATTAAAGATTATAGTTTGGATGATTCAGAGGGTTATGAATCATCCAAAACCATGATAACTATGATAAAATTTTCTTTTGAATGATATATATTATGCCTAGAAGTTGGCTTCATGTATAAAATATACGAGGAAGTAACTATGTGTACGCATTTAAAAAATCTAAATGTAATTAAAGATATAACAAAATTTTCTTTTAAATTATACATAATAATAGTATTAGAATACAACCTTTTATGGAAATTATTCAAGCTATAAATATTATGTATTCATAGGTTTGTTTAAAAATCTATATAAAAAGAAACTAATTCATAATCAATAAACTATGGATTCGTTTACTTATTCATTGACATATGAATAGTTTCTACTATTGCATTATCAATTGTTATCAATATTGTATCTATGTAATAACATTTGAGTGAATGGGTGGTATTTTAATAATCGTGATATCATTCACATGGATTTTCTCCCTAAATATTTCCTATTCAGATGGTTGTAGTGATTGAAATGGTGAATAGCAGAAGAGTAAAAATGATGGCAAACTCTTTCTCAGGTTATGTTTTGAATGATATATATTATACGTAGGAAGTGGCTGTCTGTATAAAAGATACGAGGAAGTAATTATAAGTATAAATTTAAGCAAAATGTGTAATTGTAATTATAGATGATTGGATATACAATAACAGCATTAGAATACCACCTTTAATGGGAAGTATTTAAGGTATAACTATTATATACTTATATATTTGTATAATAATCTATATAGAAATGTAACTCATTCATGAGTATTAAGCTATCATTTACTAATAGAACATTACGAATAGTTTGCATTGTTGCAGTAACGATTGCTATCGATATTGTATCTAGGTAATATCATTTGAGGGGCAGTGTGGTCTTTTAATGATCGCAATAACTTTTAAATGGATTTTCTTCCAAATTGTACACGTTTTTGAATGATATACGTAGGCATTATGTATAAAAGATAAGAGGTAATAACTATATGTATACATTTAAGCAAAATATCTAAATGTAATTATAGATCTAACAAAATTTTAGTTTTTATTTGATGAATGTAGAACAATATTATTAGATTACAATCTTTATTGTGAATTAATTAAGCTATAAATATTAAAGATTTGTATAATTATCCTTATCAACACAAAACTAATTCATAATTAATAAAATATGGATTCATTTACTAATATCACACTGTGAATAGTTTCTATTTTTGCAGTATAGATAATTATCAATATGTATCTAAGTAATAGCATTTGAACGATTGGGTGATTTTTTTTTTTAATAATCGCGCAAATTGTTTCCTATTCAGATGGTAATAGTGATTAAAATGATGAATAGCAGAAGAGTAAAAATGATTATAAAATCTTTATCAGATTATGCTTTGAATTATATATATTATGCGCAGAAAGTGGCTTTATTGTATAAAGAAAAAGAAGTGAATATATGCATGAATTTATTCATAATATCTAAATGTAATTAAACATCTAACAAAACATTTTTTTTTATTTGATAGATATGCAGTAATAGTAGTAGAATATAATTTTTAATAGGAATTATTTAAGCTATAAATATTATGTACTTATAGATTTGTATAATAATCTATATCAAAATGAAACTGATTCATATATATTAAATTATGAATTCATTTACTAATACACCATTATGAATAGTTTCTATTGTTATCAATATTGTATCTACTACGCCATAATATTTCAGCGATTGAGTAATGTTTTAATGATCGCGATCAAATGGAGTTTCTCTCTAATTGTTTCTATTCAGATGGTTATAGTGATAAAAATGATGAATAGCAGAAGAGTAAAAATGAAGATAATTTTTTTATCGGGTTACGTTTTTAAATTATATATATTATACAAATAAAGTGGCTTTATAAGTAAAAGATACGAGGAATTAACTATATGTATGCATTTGAGCAAAATATCTAACTAAATGTAATTATAAATTTAACAAAATTTTCTTTTTTATTTGATTTATATACAATAATAGTATTAGAATAAAACTTTTAATCATTTAAGTTATAAACATTATGTACTTATAGATAGGTATAATAACCATTATAATAATGAAACTTATGCATAATTACTAAACTATGGATTCATTTACTGATACAACAATATGAATAGTTTCTATTGTTACAGTGTCGATTATTGTCAATATGTATCTATAATAGCATTTGAGCGATTGTGTGGTCTTTTAATGATTGCGATAGCATTGAAATTTATTTTCGCCCAAATTGTTTATTATTAAGATGGTTATAATTATTAAAAAGATGAATAGTAGAAGAGTAAAAATTGATAATAAACTCTTTGTCAGGTTATGTATTGAATGATATAAATTATACATAGAAGAGGGCTTTGTATATGAAGGATACGAGGAAGTAACTATATGTATGCGTTTAATCAAAATATCTAACTAACTAAAAATCTAATGAAATTTACTTTTCAATTTGATGAATATACAATTATTTGATAACATACACCAATTAAATTTTATTATTTATAATGAGGATTTTTTTTTAAGAGAATGAAATATCCGAATGCATATCATAAAGTGGCTCTATGTGAAAACCATAATTATAATTATTTTAACCAGAATAATAAATTTTCCCAAATCAATGATAATCCATATTTCCTACTGTGTTTTCAAAATCTTTACAAAAAATGAAACACTGTCTCTGCTAGTCTAAAAATTCAACTAGCCAAATATTTCCAATTATTTTCTTAGTTTTCCATGGAACGTTTATTTATTTATTTTTTTTTTTTTTGCCAAGGAACACCAGTGCTCCACAAAAACATCCTCTGGGAAGTATTGTGGATGAAGCAATTCTTTCCTGCAATGCCAGTTTACTGCAAAACGAAATTAAATATTTATATATTTTTCAATACATTCTTCTGTGTACCTGGAAGAATAGGTACAAACGCAGGACTTGAACAATTCTCATAACTACATAGAATGAATTCATTATTTGCCTTTTAAACTATATGTTTTACTTCTGCATTTATTTTATGATTGTCATGGCATTATTGCTACAATGACGATAAAATTATCAATATCAAAATTGTGAACAAGAATACAAGATTACAATTGAAAACCTACGATGAAATCTACGATTGAAAACCTACTCTAGCGACATTTCTTTCAAATTTCAAAATACATTGCGTACTATGAAATTTTGAATATAGGATTTATTGTCATGATTAAGTTATTTATGTCTGAAGGGAGGATATATTTAGAAAAATGGTTGAGAACTCGAAAACTTCAAGCAAAGAAGATCCGAAATCAAATTCCGCTAGCTAATGAAAGTGCAGTTTATCAGGCCAAACTTTAAAATGCTGTATCTGTTAAAGTTTAAATTAAGTCATTTAAAAATATGTAACTCATAAATTTCATAAATTTTATGCACATTTTTCCCTAGGCTTACATAACTGTAGGATTAACGGGATTTTATTTATAGTAATAGTTTTTAAGTGATATTTAATGAATCAAAACTGAAGATGTGATATTAAATTATTACCAAAATATAATAATAATATATTAGCACACCTTAAATGACAAAATAAAATAATACATTGTATTAAAATTTTCTGTGTAGATGTACTTTTTCATGAATAATATATTTATATTACATAAGCATTAAAGAAAATACCCAACTGTTCCTCATGCGTTATGTAAGTAGTTTTCGTTTTATAAACTATCATTAATCACCGTCTGGTTGGTATCATAAAACAGTTTTATTACTTTCTCCAAGTAGTTCTAAAACCTCTCAAGAAAAGATACATTCTCTGAAAACTAAGAAAATACTCTTGGTTTCCTCTTTTTTTCTGTGGTACAAAAAAATGACCAGCATTATTTTCCTCACTTAGACATAGTGAAAGAAGGAGGAAAAAGCCATAATGTGCCATATTTCCGAATGAGGAAAAAAAGCACTAATATCCTGAATTTTTTATTTCCTCTTACTCGGAAAGCATTTTAATTTCTTTCTCCAACTCTATGTGAAACACCCCGGAAATAAAAAAAAATAAAAAAACTCTTCCATTCCAAAGAGAGTTTTTGTTGAACACCTCCAATATCGTCATGTTAAATTTCTTTTTCTCTTGGGAGTTTCAAAGTTTAATACTCCTAAGAGCTTCGACGCTCCAATTCTAAATCGATAACATTGATTGAATTACTCAATCGATATTGACGGATCATCACACTTCTAGTCAAGGTGACGGTTTTTTGGCAACACTCATAATCGTTTGTGATATGAAATTAAATTAGGGTTCGTCCAAGTAAAAGATTATAATGTCCTTAGAAAAAAATTAACTAAAAAAACTGAACGAATAAGATTAATTTTAGTCATTTTTTTTCCAAAAAGTGGAATCACTCTTTTATCTTGCATTTTTCATTATAAACCACTTTGATAAATCTCCATTTTTTGTGTTTGATGAGTTTATGATGTAAAAAAAAAATATTTAATTTCTTAATTTCAGCAAGTGCTATTTTGTTTTAGAGGGGGAAATATCTTTCTTTTACAGATTTTTATTTCTTCACTGAAAAATATTTCTTTTTGAAAATAATTCTTATCATCTATTTTTAAATTGTATCTTACAGATTTATAAACTAATGTCATTGTTATTTTCAAGTTTTTTTTTTTTTTTTTTATACTTTGCATATGCTCCTTGTACTTTTGGATGTATAACAGATCAAAAAGGAACAATCTTAGTTGAGATGAAAAAAAGGGAGAATGTAACAGGTTTCTCAAATGCAAATTTCTTGTATTGTTGAATCTGCTACATGCTTACAGTTCCAATGAGGTGTGGCTTCATATCGATATGCAAGGCACTTGGCAAAAACACATAATTAAGTATGGTGTGTTTTTGTATTCAACATATTTCGGCTGATATATAGATTCAGAGTCATGTAGAGTGGCTATAGATTCAGAGTCATGTAGAGTGGCTGTAGATTCAGAGTCATTCAGATCTACTAAGGAAGCATTCTTAATTCAGGTGATGAAAAAGTGTTTGTGATACTAGTTTTCTCGTAGTATTGAATCTGCTGCATAACTGCCGTTCCAATGAGGTGCGACCTCATGTCAAAATGAAAAGCACTCAGCAAAAACACATAATTAAGTAGGATGTGTTTTTTGTCTTCAACATCCTTAACTAATGTCGGATGTTTGTTGTAATAATAGAGTTTGAAGTGGTAAGTAAAGGGTGTAAACTTCTGATATATGATCCTACGGATGATTATTTCGAAATGATATAGCACCAAAGAATAAATTTATTTAACCAAAATAATGTTCCTTTTATACCAAACTTTTCAAATCGGAGCTAAGTGTGAAGAAATTACAGTGTCTCACATCGACAATAATTGTTGGGTGTCTAAATGATTATCACACTGACAATAAGGCCGCAAGTACACTCATGTCCATAAATTAAGGATAATTCAGAATCACACAGAAATTGAACTCTAAAATAAAAATTTCACCTTTAGAATTATCACACATCTTGAAGAAGAATATGCAAATTACAGGAAACCACCAGATGGCGCGGATAGTACGTCACAATGACGAGAGTGTAAGAGAGGGTATCCGGGAATGGTGGCAAAAGAAGTAAAATTGTTCACAAGCGCTTTAAAAGCCTTTCTGTGCAATAACAGCATAGTTATGGCGCAAAGGAAGCATTTGGATGATTTTTGCGTGGTAGAATTATCGGACGACTGGAATGTGGACGTACCCAGCTGGAAGTATCCGAGGAACTTAGAATCGCCCAGAGTGTCATCTCCAGGTTTTGGCAACGATTCCAAGATGATGGTAATGTGAGTAGATGTTACAGCACAGGTCGCCCCCGAGTTGCAACGCCGAATGAGGATCGTTATTTAGCAGTTACTGTCAAAAGAAACAGACGGAGCACAGCATCAGACCTGTCTTGTTAGCTCTCTTCAGCCACCGGTACGACAGTTTCAAGGCAGACCGTGTACAGATGCTTAGGGCACATTGGTCTATATGCTCTTAGGCCTGTCAGATGTGTTTCACTTTGCAATGACTGCCGCCTGCGATTAACCTAGAGTTTGCATTGTGGACACCGCAACAGTGGTCTGGTGATGATTTCCGACGAGTCCAGGGTAAGTTTGCAGTCTGATTCTCGCCGGACTTTCAATTATTACCACCAAAAGAACACCATTGAACGACACCGTTACGGTGGTGCAGGATGGCTCGTTTGGATAGGAATTATTCTTGGTTCCAGAACTGACCTGCATGTTCAGAGTGTAACGATGACAGGTCACATCTATCGGGATGTCATTCTGGAACAACATGTACGTTTGTTTTGGGGCGCCATGGGTGCAGAATTTCTGTTTATGAATGACAACGCCCGTCCTCACCGTGCAAACATTGTAGACGAATGCCTTCAATTGGAGGATATCACCCATATGGATTGGCCAGCATACTCACCAGACTTGAATCCAATAGAGCATGGGTGGGATATGCTTGGCCGACGAATTGCAGCCCGTCAACCCCCTCCCACCTGTCAACCGGAACTTCGAAGGGCATTGCTGGATGAGTGTTGTAATATTCCCCAAGATCAGATTGATAATTTGATACTCAGCATGCCTAGGCGTTGTAAGCCTGTATTGCATCGTCCGAGAGACATACTCCATATTAACCATCATACTAACCATGTTATACTGTTTTTTGTAAATAGGTTCTTTTTTTGAAATTTGCTGCAGGGAGTAAAAATCGCAATTTTTATTAATTATGTCCAACATATAGATCTTTTTTTTGCTCTTTACCTTTTTGTTTAATAAATAGACTTTACAAATAAGTCAAATTTGTTTTGCTTCTGTCTTTTTCTTTGCCTGAACTTCATTATCCTTAATTTATGGACATGAGTGTATAATAAATTAACTAATTATTTTTGTCTAAAGATATAGTTTCCTTATATAATAAAAATATGTACATGGTAATTTGGAAGCAATTATAAAATTCTTTAAAAGTTCATTTATACATCATTTTACAATCACACTTATTCATTTCTCTTTGACATTATGTAGCGCCTCGGGATAATTCAATTTTCTGCACTTTAATCAGAGGTCAGAGACCTGACATAGGTGTAGCAGATTTAGTGTTAGTCAGTACGCATCACAATTAGATCTGCTACATTGCGTTCACAAAATCTATTGTAATTTTAATAATTTATTACAAAAAACCCCAGAGAAAGCATTTGAATTGCTCATATCCTCCTCCTCAAGGCCAAAAAAATTTATTCTTTTCAACAAATTTATTGTGCCATGACAGTTCATTACCGCTATCGTACATCGTTAGCTTTCATCAAGCTTCGTTACGGTAACGCAAAACTCTCCAGAAGGCAATAAGAAAAAAGAATTTTAAAGTTTCTAACTTGCTTTCACTAATTCATATCTTTTAATGAAATCATCAATAATCTATAGGACAAAAAGTAAACTCTAAAGAGTATTTTAGGAATAATAATGCATATTAGATAAATTATTATTCATTAATTAATAAATTATATTAATTAAAGTAAATTAGATTAATTAAATATACTTTAATAAATATTAAAATGGGAATGACTCAGCTCATTGTAACATTTAGTTTTCAAATTCCCTTAACATGAAATATATTTCTAACTAATATTTAAATTTCTTTATCGAAAATTCAACAACAATAATAATAATTAATACACATGTTTACAAACATTTCTGACTTTTTACGAAGATTACCATGAAAAAAAAAAAACCACTTAATACAAGATACTTTAGCGAGTTTCTATCTATGCATAACATAGTGAGTTCTTCAAAGGTAATGAAGGAACTCATAGCAGCCATATGAAATGATTTCAGTAGCAATTTTCTATGGCACCCGGTCTGCTACAGACCTTAATTATCATACGGCGTGATACACGAAACGACAAAGGTTCACATTGTAAATAGGCGGAATCCCCGCCTGATCAGTCACTTCAGAAAAAGAGAAAAACAACATTTCTTGTCGACTCGTCACAGAAAAATTTTTTCTCTCCTTCTCCGAAACCCTACCTTTACGTAAATCTGTTAAAAAGGGATATCAGCTTCCCCTTACTTCTTATTGGAGTGGATACTTCCTCTGCCCATCTCCAATCACAATGCAGCAACTCATGCCGTAGTTCATATTCCATCTGTAATTGTTTCAACAAGGCACTAATTGCATGTAGTAGAAATATCCACGACACTGCTTATCTGCTGTCAGAATTCAGTGATCGTTTGTTACTATGCACTTGTTAAAGAATATACATTTATTTCCCTGGAACAGAAGGGCTATATCTCTT
Organism: Caerostris extrusa; assembly: GCA_021605095.1. NCBI lineage: Eukaryota > Metazoa > Arthropoda > Arachnida > Araneae > Araneidae > Caerostris > Caerostris extrusa. The sequence goes on from BPLR01009271.1 coordinate 42,439, forward strand.
TTCGTAGGAAAAGTGCTACACATATTTAATAATTTTATCTAATATTTTAAAATAATATTTAGAAACAAAATCCCTTTTAACTAAATGAACACTATCACCATTATTTTTGAAAAACCCATTAGAGGGAGTTTCAAAAATTAAATATATATATATATATAATAAAACATTAAAAAAATTAATAGCACTGATGAAGGTACTTCTTAGCTGCTAAAAATTAAATTATTCCATTTCGATAATTCAATTAACCTTTAAAAAAAAATTTAATATGGAAAGTAACTAATTATTTTAAGATTTTGTTTTAGATTAGTGTATGTTAAGAAAATTGAATTATTTCAAGTTTTTAGAACATATTTTTCAATTAGTTTGACGCAACATTGTCTCTATATATCAATTTTATCTTTTTCAGGAAGAGAAAAATCAAATTATCACGACTAATGTATGGCTAAATCTGGTGAGTATATTATAAATTTTTATTCTATTTTTCCTTTAGGGATCATTTTTCCTTGCATGACTTACAATTTTTAAAGCTATTTATTGATTAAAAGAGAGCAGGATTAAATTAAAAATACAGAAATGAAGTTGATTAAAGATTATTCAATTATTTCCCGATATGTAATCTTAAAATAGTGAATATAAATCATAGATAGTACAGACAGACTGCCTGAAGAAGAAAGATACAATTTCAACATTCAAATTTCTAATGGTATTTCTTTACGTGAAAATGAGAATAGAATTAAAGATTGTTAAAATATATGAATGTATATACTAAAGGGGGGTAAGGGGCCTGATGGCAGCATGGCTAGCGCTCTGGCGTTCGGTACCACAGGTATCGGGTTTAAATCCCGGCTTTGCCCATGGGTGTTGTGGTGGTTCGGAATCCACTTTAAGCCGTAGGTCCCGGTCCTAATAGGATCGTAGAGCGCTGCGGCGACATTGTTACTCCGCGTTCGTGGCTTACCATCAAGTTACACGCGCCCCTAGGTAATGCAAAGAGTAACATTGGTGCAGCCCTTATAGCGAAGATCACGGTCTATTCGCCAGCTGCATTAGAAATTATATATATATATATATATATATATATATATATATATATTATATATATACTAAAGGGAGGCCTAATGGCCAAGTGACTAGCATTCGGTGACACCAGTTTCAGACTCGAGTGCCGGCTGTGCCATGGATGCTTGCAGTGGTTAGGAATCCACTTTAAACCATATGCCCTGGGGTAATATAATTGTTAAGAGTAGGTAACCTTATCCTGTAAAAATAAACCATGTCATATTTCGAAATCTGCCAATAAGTAGATGGTCTTGGTCCACCATGAGGCTGTTGCACCAATAAAGAAGAAGATATATTAAAAAACTTAACATAATTCTAGGATGCCCTTACAGGTTCGAAATCTTCAACTCAACAAATAGCAACGTTCTTCGAATAGCTAGTTCACCGAACTAGGAGGTGGTGGAGGAGGCTCCTGGATGTTTGTGCGTGGTTCGGAATCCACATTACATGTAGGTCACGGTCTAATTAGTCTAAAGTGTACACAGAATGACCGTTGAGCGTCAAACCAAACCGACCCGGACATAGTTTTTAGTATTAAAGTCAACTATTCACATATCCTCTGGGGGTCTGGGTTAGAATAGCGCCACAGTAACCCTGCATGTCGTTAAAGGCGACTAAAAGGGGTACCAGTGTCCGGTTGTGGCCGGTTGGGGTAAATCAGGCTTCTCCGTTTGGGTACCTCATGTATTTGTGTCGCAAGATTAAGTACAAAAGTAAGCTGCTTTTTTTTTTAACCCTTTATCATAACCATCTATTAACAAGGATTCATGAACTTGGTCTTGAAGTTGCTATCGACCAAGTGGGATAAGAAACAACAACACTATTCACTCAGTTATAAGTTTGGTAAATAGCCTGTTACGTGAACTTCGGCAAAGTATTTATATTAGTTATTTTGATAATTTTACAAGTTGTATGTATCAATTTAAATATGTTTAAAATAGACATTTGTTTATTTTACCATGTTACGTGCATCTAATTTTATAGGATATTAAGACAGGTATTGGCGAAAGAATGATAACGCTTTTCCTTTAATTTCCCATTTATATTTCGAAACTAATGAAAATTTAATATGGGTCATTCTTACCGTATTGCAAAAATATTATTTAAGGATTTGCTAGTACAAAGTCTACCTTAAAAACAGCGCATTTGACATATTGAGATGAAAGGTGCAACATTTAATAAATCCTCCAAGCTGGTTTCTGATTCATTCAAGGCTAACCACCTTGGAAACGTTAAACGTTGTTCCTTGTTAAATGAAACAAAAATTGGAGAAATGGAAACAAAAGTTGCTGTAGTATGGATGGCAGACATCAATGCTACAACCACTGTTTGTTTAAAAAAAGTCATTTAAAGATAGGTTTAGATCTAAATGAGTGAAGTGAATGGTGACAGAAGACAAAGGCATTATGAATAAGCTGAAAATTTAAATAAAATGTACATTTAGCAGTGTTTGCGCAATGGATATTAAATGGATGATTGGAGATTCTATCTGATATTGTACTTCGAGCTTTTAGAAATAGCATAGGATATCTGCATCAATAATTGTATGGAGGACAGCAATGGGGATGATTGTTGTTGTTGTTGTCGTCGTCGTATCTCCTGAAGATTACAAGAAAATCTAATATAGTCGTGCCCCCGAATAATATTAGCTATGTTGATTGCCAGATCGGAGTATAAATCATCTTCTGATGGATTGTTCAGACAATTTATGGCGGCTGCAACAGCTGGGCAATAAAATACATCATGATAAGTAAGCTCGACATCAGGCCAGTTGTAACATTTTTGGTATTTTTAACTCTATCAGCAGAAATTTTCTTATTCTTGTAGGGCTTCATCTTTAATCTTGTGAGAGTAGTAGCTATTTTCCTGTCGACATTTGGTTCTGTAATTTGATATTTAGTTTTTAATCTTAGAAATAATTATAAGTTTAGATTTTGTCAAGGCATTTGCATCTGCAAGCGAGGAATGAATTCCAATCTGATGCAGACATCTGACATTTTTCGTCAAAAAAATCTGCAATTTCATTAAATTCCAAACCCACATGAACAGGCATCCATTGCAGGATACACATTCTATGCAAGCAGTGGCAATGATGATATCGTGTATGAAAGGGTAAAATTCAAGTAAAGGATGAATTGAAAATGATAATGATATGCATCTAGACATCAAAATCAGTATAAGTGTATTTGATGAACTATTTGCAAACTTGGATTGAGACAGTTTTTTTTTTTTTTTTTTCATAAAGTTTGCATTCAAATGCTGAACGGTAAACCAAACAATAAGTTGAAAGATTAAAGTAATTACCATGCCTGTAATGGCGATGGTTCATTTATTAAAATGAAACATATTTACGATTACGTATATTTACAATTCAACTACTATTAATTATGTACAAATTAAATATATGTTGTCCTCATATGGTATCGTCATCCAACACAGTCCATCCTTTACTGCGTTTTCTACCCAATCCCCTAACCAGATCTCTTACTCACCATTAAACTGATGTTAGAAATTCGATAGCCACTAGGGTGCCAAGCACGTTGCAAAGGGGGTAGGGAATAGGAGAAATAGTTCATTGAACTTGACAGCTTCCTCCAGCTTCTATTACTGGACTTTGTCCCACACATAAAAGCTGCATTTCAGTTTCGACAGCCTGCAGCCTCTCTATCGTTCATTAAAGTACATGTGTCAGTTTATTTGTGTCCCTATAACAAAAATCACGCTTGCTATAGATTCATGCAAGCTAATAAAATAATATAGAATTGAAAAAGTTACTAATATACTAAACAAAGATAGAATAAAAATAATTGACATACAATGCTAAGTAATATACATACATTTTTTTTTTTTAAATTAAAAATTTTAAACATTCATAAATTTATATGAAACATACTTAAAAATTATCAGCATACTTAAATACTTAATTTACATTCTTAAATATTATCCATACATTATAATATCTTGTTAATAAAAATGGATTTTTCGCGAAATATAACATATAAATATTTGTATAACATAAAATGGCAATAAAATATGCCTAATATAACATGTTCTTTCTATCGAATAACATTGACGATTTTGTAATTTTTTCATGTTTACATTAGCAATTTTAAATTTAACAATGCATATTATTTATCAAATCAACTCTAACAATTTCTCAATTTGAATTTAATAATATCTCTTACTCTAATATTAACTTTTAGTAATTTCCCAATTTCAATTTAACAATGTCTATCAAACTACATTACATCAAAAGTAATCTTATGGCACAAAGAAAAAATGTTTGATTTACTATTTTTTAAGATGCAAATTTTTCATTAACTTAGAAAATATTTGCTCACTTAACTTACAAAAATTTAGAAAAACAACAGTTCAGTGAAAATGGCAAATATTTACAAAATATCCAATTTCCCGGAACGAGAAATCAATAAATTAAAATGTGTTTTTATTTTATTTTTAAAACCTGCGCGTTTACGACCCATAAATTACACATAATTACTTCTTTTCCCATATCGTGAAAAACTCACGATTGATCTGAAACTCACCTAAAAATATTACCAGTTGCTTTCCCACTTATGTCCTTAATATGTATCCTTACAATGGTAAATCACTGTATATATGAAACTTTAATAGAGAGATTTATTTCTTTCCTATTGACCTTTTGTATATTTTTTTCGGTGGGTTTCACATCATTTTTTGCATGTGCTTTGTATGATTTGAGTTATTGACTGTCACAAATTTTCCAACTTCTCTCACTTGAGATAGAAAAAAAAAGAAAAAAAAGAACTATTCTTTTATTTAATTGTTCCTTTGCCATATGAGTTTCCAGCTGTATATATGGAGCAATGATCTGATACAATATATATATATACAATTTAGTACAATACAATATATAGTCTGTAGTACAATACAATATATAATGAATAATGAATCTGTATATATGACTACATTTAGTTTCATATTCTCTAAGTCGCCTGACTTCCTAAGTACTCCTGATTCGTCTATAGTGTCCCTTTTCTCCAAGTTACATACCAGTTCTTCTGAATATTTTCCCCAGACTAGACGCCTTCCAGATATTTCCAGGACATACAGATTTCCTGATGATCAAATTTTTTTTTGTCATATTTTGTCTTCTTTCCTGTCACAAATATTACTTCCTTTCTTGCAACAACTGGAAAACCTCGAGAATTATCAACGGCCTGATGGCCGATTGGCTAATGCTCTGGCTTTTGGTACCATGCTTCAGATTCGAATCCTGGCGGAGGCATAGATGTTTCTTTGTGATTCGGAATCCATGTTAAAGGGAAGTCTAATTAGCTAAAGTGTGCAAAAAAGGACTTTAAGAGCAAACCAAACCAAATTAAGATTTATCAATGCATCTTAATACTATACAATCCATCCATTATGATCATATGTACCAGTACAAAAGGCTAGCATCTTCCTTATTCGCAGAATGGCTAAGTAGAATATTAGCAAGCTTCGCTTCTACATGAGGTCCAACTGCAAGCTTTAAACTATCTTCTGCCATTCCATTGTAACAATTGCTCCGCTATCACAGACTTCAAAGTACTGTGAACCCCGCATCATAATTGATGATCCAATGAAACTTGTGGCTTGCGACTCTTAAATCAATCCAATGGTCTTTACTATGTTTCACCTATCGGAATTTCCCAATCTAGGGTGGAATTACTTATTTTAATCCTGGTATCAATGGGGCCTTTCTTTTAAGATTAATGTCTGTTTTTATTAACTCTGACTACAGTGTTTCTTTTTGGAAAAAATTTATTTTGCTTTAATTCTAATTGAGGGAATTTCTATGTTCTCGCGCTAGTTTTTCCTTTTCGTTCTGGTTCTTTTTCTTCCCTTTTTTTTTTTTTTTTTTTTTTTATGCTTTTCTATTTTCTGTCTTTCTTTTTTTATAGTCTAGCACTTTCAACAACTACAATTAATTCTTTAACGAAAACTTCCTCAAATTTTGGAAATTTTCTAATCAGCTTTTAAAATCGACTATTTTTGCATTTGGAGGGACCTGCTCTTTCTAATTGAATAGAAAACTCCACAAGATCCTCCGCTGACTGCATAGTTATAAACACTGTTTCAAAAACGAGGAGGGTCGATGGTGTTTGTGATGTTCATAGTCTTGCCTCGTTAATCACACTACCTGGTGGGATTTTTCCAAGCTTTCTCCCATAAGAAGCACAAGTGCGAGGTAGTTCCTCTTATAAATTTCTCCTGCATAAAAGGCACTACCCTCCTTCTTCATCGACTCGAAGCCAAGTCAGACTTTTACTTACGGGTGCTTCATCACAACAGAAGCTTCCCCTTTCCCCCCATCCATGATTATACTATTTATGGGGTGCTTGTCTTGTGCTACTGGACACTGAGTATTAGCCACAACAGCACAATATTCTGTTGTTTTTTTTTTTTTTTTTTTTTTACAATCTGACTAAAAATTACTGGAGGGTTTCCTTATCTTTTTAATTAAGTAACAGTAATACCAATAACAACAATTTAATTCTAATTAAAAAGCATTTAAATTTTGACAAATTTTCTTTGTAAAGAATTTTGTTTTGAAGAGTGCAATTTATATTTTGTAAAACTTTATATATATATATATATATATATATATATATGTATTATATATATATATATATATATATATATATATATATATGTGTAACTTATAAATAACAGTAATTACTTCTTAATAAATATAGAAACATATTAGCATTACTAACATAATTATAATTTTTTTCACAGTAAAAGCTTTTAACATCATTTACTCTTAAATTAATATTATTCGATTATAACACTGTAGAACATTATTTAATTTTCATAAATGCATAAATATAAACAACTTCAATCACAAAACTGAAAATGTCATCAAACATAAAATAATTTACCTAAATTAGTTCCGCTCATAAATTCAAAAATTATACTTAAATACTTTTATTCTTAATTAAAAGATATAATATACTGTACTCAATATAATTATTTCATATGATTCCAGTAATTATTATTGTTGATAAATTTTTGTTATTGATTATTATACAACTGTAATTACTAAATACTAATTACATCATGAAACGAAATAAATTAATACAAAACAAACCAAAAAGAATAGATATTATTTCACATTCCTACAGCGACAAACTTCCCCAATAATATTAATAAAAAATAAACAATCAATATAGTATTCGCCTTCCCCCCCCATCCTATTTACTTTTTTAACGGTCCATTTTGTGGTTCTTAAAAAGAAAACTAAATTGCATCACTTACCAGTTAACAACGTCCAACACAAAGCTCTCACCCTGAAACACAGCACAGTAAACTTGCACCAGACGCTATTACGCTGCCAAGTACATCTGAAGGTGGGGTGAGAGCAACACTTAATTGAACTTGACAGTAATTTACATTTTTTATCGTTATTTTTATGTCAAAATTATTTATGATATCTCATTATTATTTCTGATGTACTTTTTGATACTTTCAGATAGTCAGAACCAAATTTCGCCAACAATAGATTTTTTTGTCGACCAGCAATACAAACAATTCCGAAAAATTAAACAATTCATTTTCATAAAACGAAGAATTCTTTTAATTTTAATTTAATTTTATCATAAACTTAATAAATATAAACTAAAGAATTAAAAACGGGCTATATTAAGCTATTTATCATTAACGGAAAAGTATTTTACCTACGTATTTTGAGAAACTTGCAGATCCATATATAAGCTGATCCCTATAATTTAGTTTTAGAAACAAAAATCGAAAATTGTCTGATTATACATGGAATGAGATGGTAGCTGTGATTTGTGTATATCTTAAATTAATGAAATACATATACATATAAATTTCATTTGAAAATAAGTGGTAAATATATATACAAATGCACTATAATATAAATCAAATAAACCTAAATCATACATAATTACAAATAAATATTTTTATTTTACTACTTCCATTTGAGGTTTGATATCCTATTCAGTTAGTTTCGTTTGTATTAATTAAACGCAATATGGATTTTATGTTTTGATATGTTGAGAAATGCAGCTCTTATGCTAGGGAATCAGCTCCTGGTTTACAAATTCTAAGTAGTGTTAGATTACATAGACTATACGGAACCTTAGAATACTCGGTTGCCTTACACTTACACTACTCAGCCGCCTTATACTTAAACTACTTGGAACCTTAGAATACTCGGTTTGCATTACACTTACACTACTCAGCCGCCTTATACTTAAACTACTTGGAACCTTAGACTACTCAACCGCCTTATACTTAAACTACACGGAACCTTGCTCTAAAAATGTAGATCCCGTCTTAAAGTGGGCAAAAATTGACCGCAGAGCGACAAACCAAACGAAACCAATCTCTGAACCTAGACTACTTGATCATCTTACATTTAGACAACTTAGCCGCGTTACACTTATATTCCTTATAACCTTAGGCTACTCGGAACTCTAGACTATAAGGTCGTCCTACACTTAAATTACCCAGCCACCTTACTTTTCGACAGGTTTGAAAGGTCTCAAGAATTCCGAGGGTATCTCGTATAAACTTTTCATTTCTGGTTGACTTCAAAGTAGGAAGATAAATGCGGTATTAACGGTTATATATCTTTATTATGGTCTGCTTAAAATGCAAAGAGAAAGCTAGAAATAGCTTAGATGCCCAATGATATCCGATAAGACAAGCACATAGCCATAGTTTCTCTGAGTGACTTCATTTAAGATTATCTGAGAGACAAGTTCTAGAGGTTTACTAAAAGATGGTTTGGATACAGGATGATCGATAGAGGACAATGGTTTGAGTCTGATGCTGTACAGGGCAATCCATGTTTGTGCAGGAGTTCATTAGCGTACCATGCCGGATTGTCTAGCTGCAATATCTGGGGAATTCAGATGAAAAGACATATACCATAGTTTATAATTGTTGAACGTGTTACTTTTAGAAGTACTTTAATTAATAAATACACATTGATTTTACATGGTGTCTTTCCATTTCTGAAGATTACTGTGCGACGGAAAGCATTTCCTAGCCTATTCTGGATCATATAGGTATATACTTTATTCTTCTTAGATATTTGTCGACTTGATTCGGTGTCACATTGTATATTGATTTTTGATGTCCATAAAAAAGCGTTTTGCTAATATAAATCGAATCACAGAACGCATTTGAAATGAAATATCCCTATTAAATATGCTTTTCAAATCTTATTCGTTTTGCATATCGATTCAATTTGTAGTGATAAGAGTGGGTGTTTAGATAGAGTGGGTGTTTACTTCTACATGAATCTATCAAAAAATGGGGCTGAAACAAAAAAAAAGTAATATTCTCACGTGAAGATTTTAAAACACTAGCTTAATAGTTAACTTTAAAAAATAATCCCTTTGATTAGCGAGCCATCAATAAATTGAGGGAAACTGTTCGTGTTTTTTGCACAGTCACGTACAAATTATATTTATCACTATTATATATTGAACGATTTAAATTGCATGAATCGAATTGACAGGAATAAAAAGGCGTATTTTAAATAGATTGGTTGATTTTAAATAGATTATTAAAAACATTTTAATTTTACAAATTATTTATTTCTTATTAGATATTAAATTCACTTTGTAGGTTTTCTAACAAATGAAGTAATTAAATGGGGTAATTAGCCGTAATTACCAGATGAATTAAACTGACATCTACTTTACGTTAAATAACTATCATTAAGATTAAGTTTTGATGTTTAATGCGAGTCATATCGGTAAAGTGTAAAATATATATATTTTATGAACTATGGACATGTGAAATTTAAACCGAATAAAAGAGCATTTCATGAAGTTTTAGGCTTATGTTTTTAATTGGTAGAAAATTACAATTGAAATAATAACCAAATGAATCAAACTGACATCTATTTTATGTTAAATAACTATGATAAAACTTTCATGTTTAGCATGAGTCATTTTGTTAAAGTGTGAAAGATAGTATATATATATATATATTATGAACATGCCAAATTTATACAGAATAACAGAATATTTTCAGGACGTTTTTAAGCTTATGTTTTTAATTGGAAGAAAATTACAATTGAAATAAATCCAGTTCTTATAGAACTTTCAAAGTAGCGATCACAACTGGTAAAGACCGTAATTAAATGACGTAATTACCAAATGAATCAAACTGACATCTATTTTATGTTAAATAACTATGATAAAACTTTCATGTTTAGTATGAGTCATTTTGTTAAAGTCTGAAAGATAGTATATATATATATATATATATTATGAACATGCCAAATTTATACAGAATAACAAGAATATTTTCAGGACGTTTTTTAGGTTTATGTTTTTAATTGGAAGAAAATTGCAATTGAAGTAAATCCAGTTCTTATTGAACATTCAAGGGTGCGAGTACAACTGAAAGAACGTAATTATGTGTAATTACCAAATAAATTAAACTGACATTTATTTTATGTTAAATAATTATGATAAAGTTTTGATGTTAATATGAGTCATTTCAATAAAGTGGGAAAGGTATATATGCATATAATGAATTATGAACATCTCAAATCTATACTGAATACAAGATCATTTACAGAAACTTTTAGGTTTTTGTTTTTAATTGGAAGGAAATTGCAATTGAAGTAAATCCAGTTCTTATAGGACTTTTAAGGTCGCCAGCACAACTAAAAGAACGTAATTAGATGTAATTACCAAAGGAATCAAACTGTCATCTATTATATGTTAAATAACTATGATAAAACTTTCATGTTTAGTATGAGTCATTTCGTTAAAAGGCAAAAGATATATATTTAAGCATTTACAGGAAGTTCTATGTTTCTATTCTTAATTGGAAGAAAATTGCATTTCAAGTAAATCCAGTTCTTACAGAACTTTCCAGGGAACATTCACAATTGAAAGAACTTGCCAGTATGGTTTAAACAATTCAAAGACGGCTGTTTTTATACGATAGACCAAAATAAAAAAAAAAAAAAAACATGAACTGGTAAACCGTGGTGAAACCATTACCGCTGAACGATGCATTTACAGGTGATTGATGCATTTGAGGCGAGAGTTGAAAGAAAAATTGCCATTCTTCCAAGTCTTAAGATACCATTGAAATTTTTTTGAAGACATTTAGATGGATGATGAGCTAAGACCAAAACAGTTTGCAAAGAGGAGTAAATAAATGTCCATTAAAGCGCAAAATTCAGAAAAAAAAAGTACTATTGTTAAATAAAATACACAAAACAAACACAAATTAGATAATATATTACTTTTATTGTAAATTTGTTTATGATCTATTTCTTTAAATATGTCTTTTTTAAAATTTTTATATTTATTTTAATTTAGATTTCTGTTTTCATCATAATAAATATTAGAATGTTATTTGTTTTGTAATTTGAACACATATGAACAAAAACTATCTGAAAAAAATCTCACTTAAAAAACTCGCTAAATTTCCCGTATAAAGGATAAACATTAAAACGTGCAATTGCATAATATGTATTTGGAGATAAACATTTTTTTTTTTTTTTTCCTTCAGTTGTCTTTTAAAGAGACAGATTTACATTAGAGTTATTCAAAATCATTTTCTCAAAAACCTTCAATAGTAAAATGCTTTTAGCGTTTCTCACTTCATTTATAAATAATACTAATTAACAGTTTTGCATTTGTTCACTGATTTTACAGCTGCATAATGAGTGCCTAGAGAGAAAGATTTATTTCTTTGAAGTGTCCTTTTTGGAGATAGGCTTTCAACAATCGTTACACAGAATTGATACCAGAAAACATTCTATTACAATAATATTGCTAAAGCATATTTCAGTAAATAATTTTGGAGCTAGCTTCTTTACAGCCATTTTTACTGTCCATTAAGTAAGAGAAATTTTTATTTCTTTGAAATGCCCTTTTGGAGACATTTACAATATTAATACACAGAAGGAAAAATCAAAAATCATTTAATTTCAATAATATTGCTAAAGCATATTTCAGTCAATATCTTTGAGCTTCTTTACAGCTATTTTTACTGCCCATTATGTAAGACAAAGATTTATTTCTTTGAAATCTCCTTTTAGAGACACGCTTACAATATTGTTACTCAAAACCATTATCTCAAGAAATTAAACAGATTAAATTAATTTTTAACAGATTAAATTAATTTTTTTTAATTAGTTTAATGTGTGTGAAAGGGGAAAATATTATATTTCTTTAAAATATCCTTTATAGAGGAAGGCTTACATTATTTTTACTCAAAATCATTATTTAAAAAACTTTCAATAGCAAAATTCTCATGTTGTCTTACACTTCATTTTTAAATACTACTACTTAACATTACATTAACATTAAAAATGGCTGCATTTGTTCACCCATTTTATAGCTCCAAAATGTGTGTTTGGATTGTTAATTATTGTTACTCAAAATCATTATCTCAAGAAATTAAATAGTAAAATGCTCATCTGTTTTTCACATTATTTTTAAATAATACTAATTAAAAAGCTTTGCATTTATTCACCCATTTTACAGTTGCATAACGTGTGTTTAGTAGGGAAAGACTTATTTCTTTGAAATGTCCTTTTTGGAGATGGGCTAACATTGTTACACAGAAGGAAAGACCAAAAACACTCAACTACATTAGTATTGCTAGGGTCTCTAATTTTAGTCAGTAATTTTGAAGTTTCTTAATATAACTTTTTTTATTTCCTTTAACGTAATCATTCATTTAAATACATCATACTTTAACATCATTTAGAACAATTAAATGATCGATTGTTCATTGAATTATATAATGAATAACGTGTGTTTGTAGGGAAAGACTTATTTCTTTGAAATATCCTTTTTGGAGATGGGCTTACAACAATTAAGGAAAGACCAAAAAACACTCAACTACATTAGTATTGCTAAAGTCTCTACTTTTAGTCAGTAATTTTGGAATTTCTTAATAGAATTTTTTTCATTTCCTTTAATCCGTAAGCTCATTTAACTACATTATACTTCGTCAGACATCATTAAGAACAAATGAGTGATCGATTGTTCATTAGAATTATATTAAGAACAAAGGATATGATTTTATGAAGGGTATGATCGTTGAAGGATGAACGGGCTCTGATTGCGGAGCAGCCACACGCTTACTGTCCTTGATTATTGAAAGCAAAGCCCATTGAAATGTTATGCCTCCTTTATTTATTTATATTTACATAAAATTTTAAAAAAGATGGATAATAGTAACATATACGAATATATTCAAAAGGCAAAATAGGAAATTATAATTAATACATTGAAAAGGATGACTGAATTGCCAACTATATTTAACTATGTATGTAAACTAATTTAACTATATTATACTTCGTTATACATCATTAAGAACAATTGAATGATTAATTGTTCATTGAAGGTTTATTATGAACAAAGGATATGATTGTATGAAGGATATGATCATTGAAGAATGAACGAAGATCTGACAGCTGTGGAGTAGCCGCACGCTTATTGTCCATGATTATTGAAAGTATCGTCTTTGGTCTATGCCCATTGAAATGTTATGCCTTCTTTATTTATTTTATTTATATAAAATTTAAAAAAAAAAAGATGGATAATAGTAACATATACGAATATATTCAAAAGGCAAAATAGGAAATTATAATTAATACATTGAAAAGGATGACTGAAATGCCAACAAGTGGAGCTTGCTCTGCGGTGCACATCAATAAGATTTATTTATTTTAAAACATTTTATATAAACTCACTTAAATAAAAAATTGGAATTAAATTAATTCCAGTCTTTAAACAAAAAAATTTCAGAATTTTTTTTTACTTCCGTTGAATTTAAATTTCTGACTTTTCATTTAATTTTCTTCTTGGTTCAGCTAATTTATTGTAAGTTCATTCGAGATATAATTGTTTTTATAAAAAAAAAAAAAAAAGAAAAAAATTAAGAAAGAAAAAAAATCTCGATGAAAGCGGTTCGTTTAATGAATACTTTAGCAAGACATGAAACGAATGTGGTCTTTCTACTATCGATTTTGACATTAAAAAATAATTAAAAATTTATATAAATTAAAAATAAAATTAAATGTAGAATTTTCGGAATGAATGGGGAAATCGAAGAAATCCTTTTAAATGTTAACACGCCAAGAATTTAACTAAACGTTAAGTAGTCTTATTGAACTCAGAAGCGATCAATATTTTTACTTTTTATAGTATACTAAATAAATTTATTTCAAAAATCAACCTAAATATTTAAAATTATTTTATTTGATGTTCTGTATTATTTCATTTCCTGTTTGCTTTATTTTTTTTTAATTTTTTACATATTTTCCATTATATATTTGAGTTAAATTGATATTTTATATGATCATTTCTTAAAATATATAAGTCACAGGAATATAAATTGTTATAATTTTTATAAATAATTATATATATATATATATATATCTCTTTTTTATTGCATATTTTAAAGAGGAATATATATATATATATTATTCCTCTTATATATATATATAAAATATATATATAAGCCTTTCCTCTTTATATATATATATATATATATATATATATTCCTCTTTAAAATATGCAACAAAATTGAGATTTTAATCTATACAATATGTAGAAGTACTATATGAAGAAATACAATATGGCTTTTTACATTTTTCAAAATATTTCCTATAAATAAATGCATGATTGATTTGGATAATACCATTTCAAAAATAAAATTTGCATAAAAAATATTTGTTTTTATTTTATTTGTAAATTACATTTTTAAATCACTTTTGATAAAATAATGAAAACTTAAAATCATATAAACATAACTAAACATTTTTTATAAAATTGTATTTCGCACATTCACAACTTTTATTAAATCATTGAACTTGGAACAACAAATTCATATTAAATAAATAACAAACTCTAATATATATATATATATATATAGATATAGATATAGATAGAAGATATATATAAAGAACATGCATTACAATTTATATATACGAATCTATATCTTTCTATAAATGTATCAGTATGTTTTACCATAACACTTAGAATTCAAGTTTTATTTTCTTTGAATTTGATACTCTATCCCCAAATTTTTTAAAGCGAAAAGAATGAAAAAAAATAAAGCCATAAATATAAACCTTATTATTTTTGCTATCAGATTTTGACTCCACTAGATGGCGCCATTAATTACATTTCTACAAGAAAAATTAAAAATAAATAAATAAAAAAAAATTTTTTTTTTTTTTAAATCCCCGGAATATATATTTCAAAATTTATAAGTACTCCATTTTTTAATTTAAGGCGAATTAATTTTAATTAAGGGTTGGTGAAATAAATTTTAAAAAATTAACCTCAATAATTTTATGGCTTAACATTAAAACAGGCGACGTAATTTAACGGTGCCATAATTTTTATGCCATTTTCAATTATCTATCCAGCATATTTCATGTTAATACATCAATTGAACTACATGGGAAAATTACTTAATGTTTTTAAACTTAACTGATTCTACAATCCATAATCAATTATTAAACATTGCGAATCTTTCTAATTAAGAAAGGATCGCAGTAATTTAAATGTAAAATATAAAAAATACAGAACTACGTTTGCAAAAAATTAAGAAAAAAAAAAAAAAAAACGATGGGTACAGAAAAAAAAAAAAATTGATTATTCCACTATTCTATCAGAAAAGTCAATTTGGATTGTGGAAAGCTTTCTAATTATCGAATTGGATGCTTTAATGTGGTTAAGAAGACCCATTTCTCGCTCGAGAGAACTTTCACCTCAGCAAACACTCTATGGGATGGACATCTTGTCCTTATGTTCTTCGCCAAATTTCCAGGGAAACGAACGCTAATAGAAAACAATAAAAATAACGCCACGCTAATTTGATTATAAGAAGAAAACCTGCTTATCAGCGCCATCTAGTGACGAATCAGATCAATGACCTATTTTTTTATCCTGCTTATTTTGGAGTCGGTTCGGCACTTAACGAAGAAAATACTAAATCTGTCTGTACAGGCTCTTTTTATATTACTTTTCTTGTAGATGTTAATTAGAACAACGTGACAAAGGGAATAATTGCTGTCGCGGACGGAAAATAACGAGAGAATGGAACACTTCCTCGAATTAATATAGCTCAGAATTATCTTTTATGGTTCATTTTAAATTGAATCGTAAAAATTCGCCGTTCAAAAATGACGTTCTTAAACTTCAGATAACTATTTACGGCATGTTTGTTCACAGGATAAAATAAAGCTGACTTTTTCCGGAGAGTTTTTGCATGCATCTTGGTTCATATTGAAAAAGGAATCTCGGTTTTCTCATGAGTTAATTTAATATTCTTGAATCAGATGAAAGAAACACTTTTAATTAATTTAAAAAAAATAATTTTGATATAAAATAAAAATACATATTTTTATTATCGTAAAGTATAAAAATATTAGTGATAAATTTGTCTACGTGTATAATATTTGTATAAGCATTAAATTTTTTTGTAAGTTTGCCAGGAAGATTCGTATGGTGAAAAAAAAAAAAAAAAATTGTTTAGTTTTAAAAATAATTTTTTTAAATGAAATTCATTTTGTTGAATTAATTATTTTATTTATAGACTCATTAAGTTACATTTAGAAATCTACTGGTAGAAAAGACTAGTATAGTTAAAAAATGGAAAACGGAATGAATAAAAGTTGGTCTATTAAAAAAATAATTAAACTAACTGTGTTAAATGTAATAATTAACTCAGAAAGATAAAAATGCATTTGTAATTTTGATATTATAGACAAATTTAATAGTAATTTTTTTAATAAACGTGTTTAATTTTATAATATTTTAAACTATATGGATTATATTTAAATTAATGATTAATGGCTTAACTTAATATCGTTGTATCATATGAAGGATGCAATTGAATAATATTTTGAAAAAGATTGTTGATTTAAAATAAATACTTTTTTTTTAATATTTTAGACTATAAAAATAGGTATTAGAGATAAATTTAACAGCATCATAATTTTTCAAAGTAATAAATTTTTTTGCAAATATGCTAGGAAGATTCAAATGAAAAGTTTAATCTTAATGCATCTTATCAACTGCATAAGGAGATTGTTTAATTTTTAAACTTAACTTATTCTATAATTCATAACTATGTATTAAATATTGTACATCCCTAATTAAGAAACGACTTATGAATTTAAAAATATATATATAAAATACAGAACTAAGTTGCAAAAAATAAACAAATAAATAAAATAAGTAAAAAAAGAAAAAAAATCCATGGGGTACTAAAAGAAATTGATTATTCCACGATTCGATCAGAAAAGCCAATTTGGAGTGTGGAAATGCTTCCTAATTACCGAATTCGAGGCTTTAATGTGGTTAAGAAGACCCATTTCTCGCTCGAGAGAACTTCCCCTCAGCAAACTCTCTATGGGATGGACATCTCGTCGTTATGTTGTTCGCCAAATTCCCAGAGAAACGAACGCTAATAGAAAACAATAAAAATAACGCCACGCTAATTCGATTGTAAGAAGAAAACCTGCTGTTAGCAGCGCCCTCTAGGGGTGAGTCAGCTCAATGAACTGAGTTTTTATCCTCCTTATTTTGGAGTCGGTTCGGCACTTAACGAAGAAAATACAAAATCTGTCTGTACACGTTCTTTTTTATTGCTCTTCTTCTAGATCTTAATTAAGACAACGTGACAAAGGAGAATAATTGATGCCGCGAACAGAAAGTAACGAGAAAATGGAGCATTTCCCTGAATTAATATAGCTCAGAATTATCTTTTATGGCACATTTTAAAATGAATCGTAAAATTACCATTCAAAAACGGCGTTCTTAAACTTCAGATAACTATTTACGATATGTTTATTCTGAAGTTAAAATAAAGCTGATTTTTCCAGAGAGTTTTTATATGCTTCTAGCTTGATATTGAAAAAAAGGAATCTCGGTTTTTCATGACTTTATTTAATATTCTCGTATCAGATAAAGGAAGTAATGGAATATTATTTGTAAAAATAGTATTGATTTAAAATAAAATGCGCATCTTAATATTGTAAAGTATAACGAGAAAGTATACGTATTTTAATATAGTAAAGTAAAGTGTAAAGTATAAGTGATAAATTTATCTACATGAATAATTTTTTATAAGCAATCAATTTTTTTGTAAATTTTCAGGATGATTCGAATGAATGAAAAAAAGTTTAGTTTAATATCGTCTATACATATACATCTCTTCGATGCTTTAACTTATTCTACAATTCATAACTACTTATAAAATAGTGGAAATCTTCCTAATTAAAAACGAATTCATAACTACTTATTAAATAGTGGAAATCTTCAAAATTAAAAATCCAATTCAGAACTACTTACTAAATATTGCAAATCTCAATAATTAAGAAACGACTATAACAATTTAAACATAAAAATATAAAATACAGAACTACGTTTGCAAAAAACTAAGAAAAAAGAAAAAAAAATCAATGGGTACAAAAAAAAAGTGATTATTCCACGATTCTATCAGAAAAGTCAATTTGGATGTGGAAATGCTTCCTAATTACCGAATTCGATGATTTAATGTGGTTAAGAAGACCCATTTCTCGCTCGAGAGAACCTCACCTCAGCAAACACACTGTGGAATGGGCATTTGTCGTTATGTTGTTCTCCAAATTTCCAGAGAAACGAACGCTATTAGAAAACAATAAAAACAACGCCACGCTAATTCGATTGTAAGAAGAAAACCTGCTGTTAGCAGCGCCCTCTAGACGTGAGTCAGCTCAATGACCTGAGGTTTTTATCCCCTTATTTTGGAGTCGGTTCGGCACTTAACGAAGAAAATACAAAATCTGTCTGTTCACGTTCTTTTTTTTATTACTCTTCTTCCAGATCTTAATTAAGACAACGTGACAAAGGAGAATAATTGCTGCCGCGAACGGAAAGTAACGAGAGAATATGGGAACCTTTCCCTGAATTAATATAGCTCAGAATTATCTTTTATGGCTCTTTTAAAATGAATCGTAAAATTACCATTCAAAAACTGCGTTCTTAAACTTCAGATAACTATTTACGGCATGTTGACTCAGAGGATAAAGTAAAGCTGACTTTTTCCAGAGATTTTTTTATGTGCTTCTTGCTTGATATTGAAAAAGGAATCTCGGTTTTTCATGACTTTCTTCAATATTCTCGTATCAGATGAAGGAAGTAATGGAATATTATTTTTAAAAATAGTATAGATTTAAAAATAAAAATACGTATTTTAATATTGTAAAGTATAACGAGAAAGTATACGTATTTTAATATTGTAAAGTGTAAAGTATAAGTGATAAATTTATCGACATGCATAATTTTTTATAAGCAATCAATTTTTTTGTAAATTTTCCAGGATGATTCGAATTAAATAAAAAGTTTAGTTTAATATTAATGCATCTGTACAACTGCATAGGAAGATTATTTAATTTTTTCTAAATTTAACTTATTCTACAATTCATAACCACTTATTAAATATTGCAAATCTTCCTAGTTAAGAAACGAATTCATAACTACTTATTAAATGGTGGAAATCTCCCTAATTAAGAAACGACTATAACAATTTAAATATAAAATATAAAATTCAGAACTACGTTGAAAAAACCTAAAAAAAAAACAGAAAAAATATCGAAGTGTTCTAAAAAAGAAATTGATTATTCCACGTTTCAATCAGAAAAGTCAATTTGGAGTTTGGAAATGCTTCCTAATTACCAAATTCGATGATTTAATGTGATTAAGAAGACCCATTTCTAGCTCGAGAGCACTTCACCTCAGCAAACACTCTATGGGATGGACATTCTGCCGTTATATTGTTCTCCAAATTTCCAGAGAAACGAACGCTAATAGAAAACAATAAAAATAACGCCACGCTAATTCGATTGTAAGAAGAAAACCTGCTGTTAGCAGCGCCCTCTAGACGTGATTCAGCTCTGTGACCAGCGGTTTTTTATCCTCCTTATTTTGGAGTCGGTTTGGCACTTAACGGAGGAAATACTAAATATGTCTGTACACGCTGTTTTTTTTATTGCTTTTCTTCTAGATCTTAATTAAGACAACGTGACAAAGAGAATAGTTGTTGCCGCGAAGGGAAAGTAACGAGAGAATGGAGCATTTCCCTGAATTAATATATCTCAGAATTATCTTTTATGGCTCATTTTAAATTGAATCGTAAAATTACCATTCAAAATGACGTTCTTAAATTTCAGATAACTATTCTCGGCTTGTTCGTTCAGTGGATAAAGTAAAGCTGGCTTTTTTTTTCCAGAAAGTTTTTCCATGCTTCTTGACTGGTTTTTCATGACTTAATTTAATAATCTCTTATCAGATGACAGAAGCAATTCAATAATATTTTAAAAAAGAGTATTGATTATATTTAAAGAGTATTGATTTTATTTAAAAAATATTTATTTTAATTTTATAAATTATAAAAATAGCTACTAGTGATAAATTTGTCAACGTCATAATTTTTTATACGCAATCAATTTTTTGTAATTATGCCAGGAAGTTCGAATGAAAAAAAAAAAAAGAATAGTTTGCTTAATCTTTATGCATCTTGTCATCTACATAGGAAGATTATTTAATAATCTAAACATAGCTTATTCAATGATTCATAACTGCATATTAAATTTTTCATATCTTATTAATTAAGAAACCAACATAACAATTTAAAAATAAAATAC
Organism: Caerostris extrusa; assembly: GCA_021605095.1. Taxonomy (NCBI): domain Eukaryota; kingdom Metazoa; phylum Arthropoda; class Arachnida; order Araneae; family Araneidae; genus Caerostris; species Caerostris extrusa. Next base: position 63,179 of record BPLR01009271.1, read on the forward strand.
AGGACTACGTTTGCAAAAATTAAAGAAAGAAAAAAAAATCCATATTTCTAAAAGAAATTGATTATTCTGCGATTTGATCAGAAAAGTCAATTTGAAGTGTGAAAATACTTCCAAATTACCAAATTCTAAGCTTTTATGTGGTTAAGAAGACTCATTTAACAGATTCAGCTTTTAACCCGGATTTGCCATTATAGTTTAGAAAGAATATTCCTTTAGATAGCATTTACGGGTTGAAACATCTCCTTAAATATGGCAGAAAAGACTTTCTGGTTCTTTATACAATGGAAACGGTAAAATAATAAAAAGAAATTGTAATTAAATTTAATTACTAACTAAAGATGCAATTTTTCTAATTTTAACTTAAATTTAAATAATCAAAAATATGTAAAAATAAACATTCTAAACAATTATTAAGCAACTAAAATCATCCAACCGGTCTTCAAGTTATAATTTTTTTTATTCATAAGTGATATATTTTCAAGTAACATTTATTTAATTTTAAGGAAGGTTTCGTGAAACAAATTTTAAAAAATAACCTCGTGATTGTTTTATTATGTAACATAAAAATGGCAACAGGATAGCATCGAGCCTCAATTTTATTGTCATTTCCACTTATCTACCCAACATATTCTATGCTCAATTGCATGGGAAAATTATTTAATCTTCTAAACTTAACTGATTCTAAAATTCATAACTACATAAATTCATAACTATAATAGTATTAAATTTCGCAAATCTTCCTAATTAAGAAACGACCATTTCTATTTAAATGTAAAATATAAAATAAAGAACAGCATTGCAAAAAAAAATAAAGAAAGAAAAAAATCGATGGGTACTAAAAGAAATTGATTATTCCACGATTCGATCAGAAAAGCCAATTTGGAGTGTGGAAAAACTTCCTAATTACCGAATTCGTGGCTTTAATGTGGTTAAGAAGACCCATTTCTCGCTCGAGAGAACTTCACCTCAGCAAACACTCTATGGGATGGACATCTAGTCGTTATGTTGTTCGCCAAATTTCCACAGAAACGAACGCTAATAGAAAACATTAAAAATAACGCCACTCTAATTCGATTGTAAGAAGAAAACCTGCAGTTAGCAGCGCCCTCTGGGGTGAATCAACTCAATGACCTCAGTTTTTTATCCCCCTTATTTTGGAGACGGTTCGGCACTTAACGAAGAAAATACTCAATCTGTCTGTACACGCACTTTTTTATTAGTTTTCTTGTAGATCTTAATTAAGACAACGTGACAAAGGAGAATAATTACTGCCGCGAACGGATAGTTACGAGAGAATGGAACATTTCCCCGAATTAATAAAGCTCAGAATTATCTTTTATGGTTCATTTTAAATTGAATCGTAAAATTACCATTCAAAAATGGTGCCCTTAAACTTCAGATAACTATTTACGGCATGTTGACTCAGAGGATAAAGTATTGCTGATTTTGTTTCCAGAAAGTTTGACATGCTTCTTTGCTGGTATTGGAAAAAGGAATCTCGGTTTTTCATGTCTTTTTTTAATATATTCGTATCAGAGGAAGGAAGCAACTGAATAATATTTTAAAAGAGCATTGATTTAAAATAATAAAGCGTATTTTAATATTTTAAAACATAAAGATAGCTATTGGTGATAAATTTGTCTACGTGAATAATTTTTTTTATAAGCAATCATTTTTTTTGCAAATTTTACAATAAAATACGAATGATAAAAAAAATAGTTTAATCTCTATCCATCTATTAAAATGCATAGGGATATTATTTAATTTCTAAATTTAACTTATTATAAAATTCGTAACTACTTATTAGACACTGCACGTCTTCCCAATGAATAAACGATCACAACAATTTAAGCCTAACATACAAAATACAGAACTACATTGCAAAAATAAAGAAAGTAAGAAAAAAAAAATCGAAGGGTACTAAAGAAATTGATTATTCCACAATTCGATCAGAAAAGTCAATTTGGAGTGTGGAAATACTTCCTAATTACTGCTATAAGAGCTAAATCTGTCTACATCTTAATATTTTATAAGCAATCCATTTTTTTGTAAATTTGCCAGACAGATTCGAATGGAGAAAAAAAAGATTTGATTAATCTTAATGCATCGATTCAACTACATAGGGCGATTATTTATTTTTCTAAACATAACTTATTCTATAATTCATAAATACTAATTAAATATTGTAAATCATCCTAATTAAGAAACGACCAAAAGATTTTAAATATAAAATAGAGAACTACGTTGTAAAAAAAAAAAAAAAAGTTAAGTAAAAAATCGATGGGTACTAAAAGAAATTGATTATTCCACGATTCGATCAGAAAAGTCAATTTGGAGTGTGGAAATACTTTCTAATTACCGAATTCGATGCTTTAATGTGGTTAAGAAGACCCATTTCTCGCTCGAGAGAACTTCACCTCAGCAAACACTCTATGGGATGGACATCTCATCGTTATGTTGTTCGCCAAATTTCCAGAAAAACGGACGCTAATAGAAAACAATAAAAAACGCCACGCTAATTCGATTTAAGAAGAAAACCTGCTGTTAGCAGCGCCCTCTACGGGTGAATCAGCTCAATGACCTTTTTTTTATCTTTCTTATTTTGGAGTCGGTTCGGCACTTAACGAGGAAAAACAATAAATCTGTCTATACACACTCTTTTTTATTACTAATTGCTGACGCGAACGGAAAGTAACGAGAGAATGAAATATTTCTCTGAATTAATATAGCTCGGAATTATCTTTTATAGTACATTTTAAACTGAATCGTAAAATTACCATTCAAGAACGGCGTTCTTAAACCTCAGATAACTATTTGTGGCATGTTGACTCAGAAGATAAAGAAAACCTGATTTTTTTTCCAAAAAGTTTTTGCATGCTTCGGCTGGGTATTGGATTCTCGATTTTTCAGGGCTTATTTTAATATTCTCATATCAGAAGAAGGAAGAAATGGAATAATATTTTAAGAAAGCGTCTTGATTTCATATAAAAATACGTGTTTTTAATATTGTAATGTAAAAAGATACAGTATACGTATTTTAATATTGTATATTGTAATATTGTAAAGTGAAGTATAAAGTATAAGTGTTAAATTTGTCACATGCATAATTTTTTAAGCAATGAAATTTTTGTAAATTTGCGAGGAAAATTCGATTGAAAAAAAAAATCTTTATGCGTCTATTGAACTGCATAGGACGATTATTTACTTTTCTAAACTTAATTCATAACTACTTATCAAACATTGTATATCTTTCTAATTAACAAATGACCACAACAATTTGAATAAAAATATAAAACAAAATTTATTTATTGCAAAAAGAAATATTGCATATATTTCTAATTAACAAACGATCACAACAATTTGAATAAAAAATATAAAACAAAATTTATTTATTGCAAAAATAAAGAAAGAAAGAAAAAAAATCAATAAGTACTAAAAGACATTGATTGTTGCACGATTCAATCAGAAAAGTCAATTTGGAGTGTGGAACTACTTCTTATTTACCGAATTCGATGATTTAATATGGTTAAGAAGACCCATTTCTCGCTCGAGAGAACTTCACCTCAGCAAACACTCTATGAGATGGACATTTTGTCGTTATGTTGTTCACCAAATTTCCAGAGAAACGAACGCTAATAGAAAACAATAAAAACAACGCCACGCTAATTGGAATGTAAGAAGAAAACCTGCTGTTAGCAGCGCCCTCTAGTGGTGAATCAGCTCAATGACCTGAATTTTTTTTATCCTCCTTATTTTGGAGTCGGTTCGGCACTTAATGGAGAAATACTAAATCTGTCTATACAAGCTCTTTTTTATTACTTTTCTTCTATATCTTAATTAAGACAACGTGATAAAGGAGAATAATTGCTGTCGCGAACGGAAAGAAACGAGAGAATGGAACGTTTCCTAGAATTATATAGCTCAGAATTATCTTTTATGGTTCATGGAAAATTGAATCGTAAAATTATCATTCAAAAACGGTGTTCTTAAACTTCAGATAACAATTTACTTCATATTTGTTCAGAGGATAAAATAAAGAGATTTTTTTTTCCAGAGAGTTTTTACATGCTTCTTGCTTAATATTGGAAAATGGAATCTCTGTTTTGCATGACTTAATTTAATATTCTTGTATCAGATGAAGGAAGCAATTGAATAATATTTTTAAAAAAAAGTATTCATATAAATAAAAATACGTATTTCAATATTGTAAAGCGTAGAGTTAGCTATTAGTGATAAATTTGTCTACTTGCATAATATTTTATAAATTTGCCAGAAAGATTCGAATAAAAAAAGTTTATTAAAATATAATTTTTTGTACGAAATTCATGTTGTTTAATCAATTCTTTTATTTATAGTCTCATAAAGTGAAATTTACTCAGAGCACGTATTTGAGTATTATGAGAAAGAGTGGCTGTATTAAAAAATTGAAAAATGAAAACATAAAGCATGAAGTACTACCCTTATTCAACAAGCAATAAAATTAATTATATTAAATCTAGTAATTAACACAGAAAGTTAAAAATACATTTTCATCTTTATTATTATTGACAAAGTTAATAGTAATTTCTATTTAATATGCGTGTTTTTTATAACAATTTTAACTTAGAGGATTAGTTGAGAATTTATGTAATAATAGCATAATTTAATATTCTATTATCATATGACGGAAGCAATTGAATAATAATTTTAAAAAAAGTATTGACTTCAAAAAAAAAAAAAAAATACGCATTTTTAATATTATGAAGCATAAATATATCTATTAGTAATAAATTTGTCCACATTCACAATATTTATAAACAATCAATCTTTTTTTTTTTTTTTTTTTTTTTTTTTTTGTAAGTTTTCCCGGAAGATTGGAATGGAAAAAAAAAAGATTATTTTTAATTTTAATGCATCTATTTTACTACATAAAGAGATTATTTAGATTTCTAAGCTTAATTTAATCTATAATTCATAACAACCTATTAAATATTGCAAATCTTCCTAATTAAGAAACGATTTAAATATATAATGAAGAAATCCTTTGCAAACAAAATAAAGAAAGAAAGAAAAAAAAAAAACGATGGCTACTAAAAGAAATTGATTATTCCCCGATTAGATCAGAAAAGTCAATTTGGATTGTGGAAAAGCTTTCTAATTATCGAATTCGATGCTTTAATGTGGTTAAGAAGACCCATTTCTAGCTCGAGAGAACTTCACCTCAGCAAACACTCTATGGGATGGCCATTTCGTCCTTATGTTCTTCGCCAAATTTTCAGGGAAACGAGCGCTAATAGAAAACAATAAAAATAACGCCACGCTAATTTGATTGTAAGAAGAAAACCTGCTTTTAGCAGCGCCATCTAGTGACGAATCAGATCAATGACATGAGTTTTTATCCTCCTTATTTTAGAGTCGGTTCGGCACTTAACGAAGAAAATGCTAAATCTGTCTGTACATGATCTTTTTTATTACTTTTCTTCTAGATCTTAATTAAGACAACGTGACAAAGGAGAATAATTGCTGCCGCGAACGGAAAGTAACGAGAGAATGGAACACTTCCTCGAATTAATATAGCTCAGAATTATCTTTTATGGTTCATTTTAAATTGAATCGTAAAATTACCATTCAAAAACTGCGTCCTTAAACTTCAGATAACTATTTACGGCATGTTGACTCAGAGGATAAAGTAAAAGCTGATTTCTTTTTCTAGAAAGTTTTTACAGGCTTCTTATTTGACTATTGGGAAAAAGAATCTCTGTTTTTATGACTCAATTTAATATTATTCTATCAGATAAAATAAGCAATTGAATAAAATTTAAGAAAAGTGTTTTGATTTAAAATAAAAACACGTATTTTAATATTGTAAACTATAGAGATAGCTATTAGTGATACATTTTTCTACCAGTATAATTTTTATATGAATTCAATTTTTTGTATAGATAGAGTATGTATTTCAGAGCATCATAGAAAAGAATGGTGGAATTAAAATATGAAAGAATGAAAAAGAAGAGAATGAAAAACTAATATATTTAACAAATAATTTAATTAATTGATTATTTATATTAAATGCAGCATAATATCTTGGTCTTATATATATATATCTTATATATATATAAGACCAAGATATTATATATATATATGTGCAGAACTCTGTGTTATTATAAATTTTCATTTACAACAAAAAAAAAAATAGGAAAATTAAAGAACTAATTTTTAATTTACAAGTGTAGTTCACTCCATGAATGGAGATTTTTAGAATTCTCGAGTATGAGACGAATATAATGTACCCGATCAGCAGTGGACCATAATTATCACACGGCGTGATACACGAAACTATAAAGGGGCTCACTTTATTAGTAGGCCTAATGTCCAGCCTGCTCAATCACATTGGAAAAAAAGAAAAAAACAACACTTAATGTCGAATCGGCGCAGAACACTTTCTTTTCTTCTCCAAAAACTTAATTTTAAGAAACTCCGTCAAGAGGATGTAATCAACTTTCCTCACTTCTCATTGTAGCGGACACTACTTCAACCCATGATCTATCATCAATCCCAATGGAGCAACTCATGGTGTAGTCCATATTCCAGCTGTAATAGTTTCAGCCTGTGAGGGTCGAAGAGAATCTCTAATTTCGGAGGTATCATTATCCATGACACTGATTATCTGCTGTCAGATTTGAGTGACATGTTGTTCTCATTAGAACAAAACACTAATTACATGTAGTATAAATATCCACGACATCTGCTGTTAGATTTGAATGATATGTTTTTATTATGCACTTGTTAAAGAATATACATTCCTTTTCCCTAAAAACAGAAATGCTATATCTCTTCTCATGGGAAAAATGCTATAATAGTAAATAACGCAGAAAGAAAAATCTATTTGGGACTATATTACGATTATTAAATTTAACAGTAATTTTTATTTAATAAAGCTTACTTTTACAACAATTTTAATTTTATAGATTAGTTTAAAATTATATCCAATTCGTGATTTTTTTTTTTTTATGCTTTGACTGTATACCTGTTTATTTTTATTTTTTTTAAAACACATTGTAAAATATTATTTACCTTAACATAAAATAAAAAAAGAAGCACTGTAATTTTCTGTTAACAGTGAAAAAAATGCTTTTCATATATAAATGCTCTATTATTTCTAGGCGAAGTAATATCAATAACGAGATTTAACCAAAAATCCTGAAAAAATATAAATATTCCAAATAATATCTTTTTATATTTTAAAAACCAATAGGTGTTCATATTTCATCCGAATAAAATTGCTACATATCGAGAACATTTGAAATTTGTAGAATGTCTATAATAAATACTACTAGCATAATCCATAAAAAATGATAAAACACTTTTAAACATTTTTGTCATCAAATACTCATTTTGCTGGATAAAAAGTAGTTCAAAGAATTGATGTATATCCCAGACATCTATACTATTAGGATATTAAAAATAATATATCATTATATCTTTGACAATAGTTACATTATTGCCAAGATGGCTACAAGATTATTGATCTGATAAAAGTTGCAACAAATTCTACTACACATATTCTTCTAATCTATAAAAGTTTTTCATTTTCTAGAAGATTAAGATAGAGTGATATCATTATTTTATCAAGGCAAGTTGAAAGTTTTCTGTTTTATCATCAATTGCATAAGTATTGTGCTTTTAGATGTAGATATTAATTGCGTGTTTACATTTTAATTCATTATATTTGTTAAATTGATTAGCTAACTTCAAATATTTGTTGTGTTCAACGCTATAAAATGCAATACAGTCAAAATTTATATTTTAAAACAAAATAATGTAAAGGATTACAGATTGAGTTTTACATTTTAGAAATATATTTAATTGAAATTTCTGCAAAATTTTTCTTTCGATGTTATTACTGAAAAAAAAATGTTCAGAGATATCGTATAAGAATTCTGATAGTTTTATCTTACGATTGTTATAAAAAAAATTGCTATCTTGTATATTATATTGTTATTGTTATCTTAAAAAACCGCAAAAAAAAATACCGGAAATATCTTAAACCACAAAGTTTTATAATATATATAATAAGTTTTGAGTGCAAATTTTTCAATGACACCTTAAATATTTTAAAAACTGGTAAAATATAAAAACAAAATTATTGAACAGTTTGGCGTTTTATGATTAAAAATACATAATTTATAATTATCTAAAGTAATGTAAAAACCCGTTTTAAAAATCACTCAGAAATCTTTTGAAATGTTGTAACTGTGCTTCCTCCTACACACTGTCGAGAGCGTCCCCTGTGGCGTCCAGGAGAAATGGTCAATAGGCCTCGAGGCTCTCAATTGAGAGGAAGTACAGAGCAACTATATGCTTCAGCTAAGAAATGTTTAGTTGGTCTACAGTCTCTCACTCCGACAGGAAATTTATTTGGCTCAACCTTGTGTATTAGTTGGTTTACAGACTCTCACCCGGAGGACGTATATTTCGCATCCTGCGTATAGTTGAGTATCAGGTTTTCGATTTAGAAGTGGAATCCTTCCGCGAATCTATAATTATCTGTCTTTAAATATGTTAAATATTGTGTATCTAATGGTATGTGTGTGATGTTTGTAGTTGCTTAATTAAAGCTGTGAGCTCTCCAACCTGTGCTCCAAGTTTCTCCACCCAGCCAATCTAGTTAACAAATATACAAACTAAAATGTTTAATATATTGCCACTTATAAGAATCAGTAACTAAAATATGATCAGAAATTTTGTAATAATTAAATTTAATCAAAATATGCAATTATTGAAGACATACATTTGTCTAATTAAGTAATTTTATTCAATTCCTTCTATTAGTTCACACTCTCCCTATATATATCTTGTTCAAATTTTGAATCGCTAATAAAATACTTGCTATTCAACCATTTAAGTTCAAATACATTTTTTTTTAACTTGTAGTGGATGACACTGGATGTTAATACAGTTTTTTCAAATATTAATTCAGTAATTAAATTTAATTAATTAATTTTAGTTTTATTTAGATTTAAGTTGCATGTATCTACCAATAGATGGCGCCAGATAAACTTAAAAAAATGAATGAAAATTATTTATAAAGCGCTTTCTGCAATATAATGAAAAAAAGTAGGAATTGGTTTTAAAATTTTTTTTTATATTACTTTTTTTTGTCGTTGCCTGAGTGAGAGAAACTATGTATTCCTTTATTTTGGTAAATTTAATTAAAAAATATATGAACTGAAACTTCAAGAAAAAAATTAATATAAAATATTCAGAAATTTAACAACGATACAATTTCATTAAATTCAAAATTTCATCTTTCATATTTAAAAATAAAATGTCTAATATAATAATATAAATAAAGTTGATTTAATATAGAAACACAAATTAAAAATATATAATAACTTAATAATGCAAGAGTTAAAAATAAATAAATAAAAGTTAGGAAAAATGTTAGCAAAGTATCAATGTGTTATATTTCTCTATACAATATAAACACGACATCAAATATTTGGTTTACAATGTAAACAGGCATTGTTTTAATGAACAAGTAATAAAAAAAATTATAAATAATGACATTAATTGCATTTTAATATAAAATCAAATATTCATGTTAAATTTTCTAATTTGATTTTTAAATTTAATTTTTTTTCTGGTATATAATTAAGTTCATTAGAGGCCTATTAAAAAGCTATCAATAGAAATAATACACAAACATATATAATTAGTATGGTAAATATAACATAAAATGAATATTTTAAATAATAAATAAATAAATACTAAGCATTTTTTAATAGCAAAACAATAGAAATTCAAAACATATATCAGAAGACGAAAAATTAGTTTTTATTTTATATTTAGAATATTTTAAAAACAGTGTAACAAATTCTTAAACTTGTTTACTCATCTATAAATAATTTATTACATTTTAATAAATGAATACAGACGACTTTTTTAACCATTGCAGCTTCATAAATTTCATTTATATTTTTTCAGTTTGCTGTTGAAATAAGGAAGTTTATTATTTAAATAAGGTTAATTTATTTAATGAAGAGCTAATAAAATATTTTTGATTAATCACTAAAAAGGTTAATAAATACTAAAAAATATAATTGAAAATCTTAATCTTTTAGTTCATATATTTCATCCTAAATTCTACTTTTTGATAAGTTAAATTATTATATTTAGCCTTTTTTAATCAGCGATTACTATATTAATTTATTTTTTTTTCTAAAATTTAGCAACATAATGAAATAAGCAGACCATATTATATATATATATACACGCATATATATGTAGATAGATAGATGGATAAAAAATAATAACCTAGAAAATCTGATTTCTTCCAAGTTCTGCAAGTTTACAATTACATACATAAACAAAGAATTTGAATTTAAAAATAAAAAATAAATAATCAGAGATTGTTTAATTAGTACTGGCAGACATTCGTAAATGAAGATTTCATATAAAAGATGTGAAAAAATGTGATAAATGTTAAAAATCTTGTTTCGCATTTAATTAAATGGAATTTAACTTTTTTGCCTCTTCTTTTTTAAACCTTGTTTACTTGGCATGCCAGACACAACATTTGGCAAACAAACATGCAAAAACTAATGATATTACAGAAATTCCTGGAAAAATAAGTAAACATGCTATTTTATATTTTTAAAAAAAGTGAATACAAGATTAAGTAAATGTGTTCATTAAAAAAACGTATTAAATTTGTAGAAAACATGAACTAGGGTTTAAGAGACTTAGGTAAATACATATATTAAAATATTTTTATTATTTAATATTTATCTATTACTCCATTTGTTAATATCAAGAATTATTTTAACTTTTATTATTTAAGGCTGTATTTTAAAATACATTCAATATTTAGATGTATATAACAAACGATAAGAAAGAAGAAATAATAATTTAACTTTATCTGTGGGAGTTTTTAATTATTTTAGAAATTTATTATCTTTAGAAATTTCTTCTTTAGAAATTTATTATCTTTTCTTGTTGTTCAAGTATCATTGAAATGTTTTTAATGGCACAAATTTCATTAGTATAATCAATTTAAAATACATGCTTTCCAAATACACTATAGCGGACTGATATTAATTGACTAGTTCTCTGGCCTTTAGTACCGGTTCGATTCCTGGGTGTGTCCAAAGTGTGCACAAAATGACCGTAGGGCAACAAACCAAGCCAAATACACTATTTAAATGCTCATTCCCGTCAGCAAAAATTGGTTTCTGATCGAAATTCATCTTTCTCTCAACTTTAATTTGAGGGGTGTAAGATTTTTTCCATATAAAACCAGATGTTCTTTGAATTTGTTTTTTTAAATCTATTAATTAATTTAAAAATAAATATACCTATAATTTGTAGAGAATTTGATACCAAGAAGTAATAAATAACTGAATGAAAATATAAAAAAACTTATTCTGATTACTTGAAACTCAGCTTTCACTTCAGATTTCTCTGCAGACCACACACATTTCGTCGAGTCGTTTATGATTAAGCCGTTAGATTTAAATAGAGAAAGTGTGAAAATTCTCAATAGGGATTCATTTCCCATACATCAGTGTATCGGCTTGATTAAGAACAGCACTATTGTTGACAGAGAAAAAAATCTTTAAGATAAAAAAAAAACGATGCTGTTTTTGTCGCTGAATACATTGAAAATCATCTCGTTAGTTCTTAAATTAACAAATAAGCATTATTTAGTTTGGTTTTTTTTCAATTATTTACTCCGCAATTAAGAATATTTCACTTACTTGACATGATTGATGCTCAGATTTTATTTTAGTTTTCTTTGCATACCACAGATATTGCGTTGAGTCATTTATGGTCAAGCCATTAGCCGTAAAAGGAGAAAGTGGGAAAATTCTCAATAGGATTCATTTCGACTCATTATTATCGACTTGACCGAGAACCGGTCTTAAAAAAAAAAAAACTTTTTAAGTGTCTCTGAGTAGATTGGCGGAACATAGTGTTTGCTTTCAAGATAATAAATAAACACTTTTTTTTCTTCTTCAACTATTTACTACACAATTAAAAAATATTTCACTTACTTGATTTACATGATGCTCAGCTTTCATTTTAGCTTTCTCCGCAGACCACCCATATTGCGTCGAACCATTTATGATCAAGCCATTAAGAAAATTCTCAATAGGGATTCATTCCCAGTACATTATATCGACTTGATCGAGTACAGCACTATTGTTGACCGTTGTTTAAGGTAAAAAGAAAAAAACGCTACTGTTTACGCGTCGCTGAATAAATTGACGAATCTTAGGTTATTTCTCTAAGAAATAAGCTCTTTATTTCCAATTAAAAAGTATTTCAAACTTTAATGATACTGAATTAAATTTAGCGAATATTTATTGGAATATGATCTCGTAAGTGATACTGTTTTTTAATCGGATATTTATGTAATACACTAAAAATGATTTTTAAAAAAGTAAAGCAATAATACTTTAGTTTCCTTTATCAAAAGAGCTATTGTTGACGATTAAGCCAGTGCTACATTTTTTATCTCTTTTTTTTTTAAGCGCAATTTATATAATATGTAATTCACTTAAGAAAATTCAATAGAGAATCTTTAGACTAATTAGTGGAAGATAATTAAAAACGGAGCTAATTGGTGATCATTAAATTATTTTTTCTGAGTATTAGTATGGATTATTTTCTTCTAGTTTTTTTGGATAGTTTGATTTTTTTTACCATCTTTTTAAGATTAGTGACCAAGAAAATTTTTTCATGCATATATGCATACTTATAATTGAGCATTATCCTAAAAAAATATCTTGAAATGAATCTAATAGTTGAAGCATTTTGACAACACTTTAAAAGTATTAGAACTTTAGCAAAAAACACTTTTTTTGTACCTTTTAGCTAATTTGTAAATTGTTGCGGAAGATAGATCTTTGAATAGCATGAAGTTAGATGTGGTCTATGGAACATGGAAAAGTACTAATACAGGAAGAAGCATTTATTAATCAGTATTATATGTTTTTTTATGCGGAAAGTACTGCATTTTTCTAGCAAAGCTTTATTGACATTAAATAATTAAATTAATAATAATCATTTAATATTATTACATTATTAAATAATATTGCATTATTAAACACTATTTTCATACATATATACATACTTATAATTGAGCATTACTCTAAAAATTAATCTTGAAATGAA
>BPLR01009272.1:0-47500 GCA_021605095.1 Caerostris extrusa
TCGGCCAAATATAAAAATATATTTTTCTATATAAAAAATATAAACGGTTAAAAAATACGAAGCGTAAACTTTTTATCGACGAGGCTGTGGTTGGGTGATTTTCAGTTTGCCAATGCCTTCGGGTGGACAAAGCTATCGCATCTTTGAAAAGCGTTCACGAATGAAAGGTCCATAAATGGGGAGAAAAAAAAATTCTGAAAAGAAGTCTTGTCAGAATATTTTGGTTTATTTTTCAGAAAAGGATATAAGGATTTGCTTTCATGTACTCGAAGAGACTCGTACGCTGATGAACCTGTGAAAAACGAGAAATCAGATTTGACATTTTTAGTTATGTCAGTGTCATATTTTATCACAAAGCCATTTTCTTTTTTCTGATGCCTTCAGGAAATCTATATGTTTGATTTTATAATAGGCTTTTAAACTGATTAGTTAACACAGAACTTCTACTTAACTTTAGTAAAGTAGATGATAATTACTCGTATAAGTAAAAAAATTATGCAGTTTGAAAATTTGCAATTGAAATACAACAGATTCAAATTATTTCTTATTGATATATATTTATTTATAAACGTATAATAAGTAACTACTAAACTTTGTGTTTTTTGTATATTAGTGTTGTCATAATAATATTGTTCTTATTAAATTTTTATTCAAGAAGGAAAACTTTTATTTTAATTGCCTTATATGCACTTAGAATAAAAACAATTTCACGCTTTTTCTTAAAATTCTGGCGATTTATTTAAAATAATTTAAACATTAGGTAAAAGGATGTCCTTACAGAACTGTTTTAATAATTTTTGAACAAAATAATTTTTGCCCTTTTAATTATCATATTTCCTCTTGTTTTATACTTAAAACGTTTTCATTATTAAGGTACATAGCTGGCATACAAACAATAAATAGAATTTCATAAAATTCGATTTAAAAGCATCCCCAAGTTCTTATTTTCCCCGTTAAATACTCTTACAGAAACTTTAGTTCGTGGATAAAAACCATTACTTCGGTAAAGCTTAAACAATCTACTGTCATTACACCAAAATATTATTCAAATGAATTTTATATTCACGATACACTTAAGAAACAAAAAGGTACAACATATTTTAAATAAAGAAAACATTGAAAACTCTTGATGAATTTGAAGTACTTTTTATAAATTAAAAAAATCTATTCAAAGTTTCTCTGTCGTCAATTTCTTGTTGAGCTGAAAGGAAAAGATTTTCGTGCTTAAAGTTACAGTCTGGAATAACAAGCTTGATCCAGTATTAAGCTTCTAACAATCAGAAAAGAAAAAAGATTCTCCTTAATTGGCTCGAAATAAAAGTTAGTGGCACTAAAAGTCCATTTTACTGTCCTCAGATAACGATGTTGATAGTGTTCTTCCTTTTTTCTACTTAGCAGCGTTTCTAACATTACTTAAAGAATAATCATATTTTAGTACTGTTATCAAGGAAATGTACTTTGATTTATTCACTGATAAATGCTGTAAATTGATAAGGTCTGGAAATGTTTACCATTCTTCTTATTAGTTTTAATAATGATATACTAATTGCTGTTGTACATTTTTATATGCATGAAAATATATATTGGTGTTTATCAATAATTAATAATACCATAAAATTAAATGATTCTAAATATGTTAAATTACTTTGGTAGAAATCCGAGTTTGTATTGATTTCCTCTGACATTTTTTCCATGTCATTATTAATAAATTAAAACAAAAAATCAATATAAAAGATTTATTTTATGACTATTTTTATTCATAAAATTTAAAATTGAATTCTTGTTGAACATATCAGATATATTTTAAAATCCATATTGTCCTTAAAATTCGTATACTTTACTAATTTAATGCTTCTCTTACTTAATATTTATTTAATTTTTTTTGCAATGATTAAAGGCAGAAAAAATTAAATGTTTTTCATTTGAATATAGTTTATTTTATTTAAAAATATAGATTTTCAAAATTCAATCCATATTTTTGTCAATATTACAATTTCACAATTTGATAAGTTGTTAATATCACAGTTTGATGTTACAAATTTAATATTTGCTCAAAAAAAAAAAAATGAAAAACGTCTCACTGGAAAAATCGGAACTAAGCATTAGTTTTTAAGAAAATTAATTTTTAATTAAGCTTTTTAAAATATGCATGAAAAGAAAATAACATAATTGCAGTTTTTTTTTTTTTCCGTTTCATGAATTTAGTCAAAAATTAATGAATATCATATCTACCTTCCTAAAAGGACATTAATAGCAATAACAATAAAGCAGCTATTAAATTTCTATCAAAATGAATATAAAATTAACATTTAATTATTTCTATTTAGAATTTTTATGCATTAAAATAAAAATTTAAGTAAAATATCATTCATGTTTATTACCAGATTCTTTCCTAAGCTTAGAGAGAAAATTTTAGAAAACAAAGATTTAAACACTTGTATTAGTTTATTTAAATTTTAATTTCTGTAGTTCCTAAACCCCAAAAATTGAATAAAAAGGCTAAGAAATTTTTATGAAAAAAAGCCTTCCAACTAAATACTAATCAATAACAAGTTCAAATATGTCAACAAGAGTATTCAACAATGAGATGTCCCAAAAGATCAGTGTTAAGCTGGAAATAAGTATTTAAAGGTATTTTAATAAAACTCAGAAATGTCTGGTCGAAAATCGAAGCTATCAATCTTTAAGTTACACAAATGTCTGTTTTCGATACAGCTCAGTAACTGAAAGATCTGGAAATTCTTTTAATTCCGATGAACTGTATTAGAAACGGAATCAGAGTTTGAGCCTAAGCTTTCATCTAGCTACTCAAGGTTTACAAGAAGAAATATGGATGGATCTCTTGTGGTAAAAAAAAATGAGGATGGGTATGCGGAAAGAAAATGAAAGCAGCTGGAAAAAAAATAGATAATCTTTAGTGATAGGATCCCTTCACTACCGAAAAAACCCTAGAAGGTACTCTTATTTTAATAAAGAGACTAAGGAGAGCTGAAAAGAGTAGTTGGCAAATCACAGAAATAATTTTCCAAAGGAAATCTTTACCTCAAATATTTACATTTTCAGGTAATAAAAGTGTTACAGTTTCTATGCACAAAAGTAAACTGTTTTAAATCTTAAAATAAAAACTTACTTTTATTCGTTTGAAAGACTTCGTTATCTTAATGTAAATTAATGAACATTCACAACTGGTAACTTATTAGAGGAATTAAAGATAAATTTGAAATGCATTTTTAATATAAAAATTTTATATAAATTTTAATATGAAAGTCTTGAATTGTTGAAAAAACTTAGTTTCCTTCATATTTCATCATAAATGTAATACAAATGGATTTCTTTTAATGATTTCTAAAACAAGAAATATTATTTAATATCAATATTAAAATGAAAGGTTATTTTATACTTTATTTTCACAGTAACCGGCATTAAAATGGTTTTTTTTTTTTTTTTTTTATCATGTCTAAAAAATTATCGTTTAGAGCAATATTTTTAATGAATATGTGGAGTTACATGTATAAATTTTGCAATTTCCTTTGAATGATTCTTAACGATTCCAAGCGAGCACCCTAAAATGTAAGAAAAGCTAATCAACTTCATTTCTTCTTTCCTATAATCACTTTAATAAGAAAATTTATTAAATGATATGTATGATTTAAGAAAAAAAATACAGAAGGAGAAATTATTAAAAACTTTATCGAATTATTCGAAGCATTGAAAAAATGTATTTAAACGTATGTATTTATGCAATGTGGTTATTATATATATTTAATATATTATCATTATTTGTTTTGTAAATGTATAAAAACCTTTCAAAACACGAGAATCATTCTGATTAATGTGCCTTTCTTTCCCCATAAAGATCTTTAGCAAAATCAATACATTCAAATATTCATATTTAAGCATATAAATATATTATAAATCCAACAAATTATAAAACGCCATAAATATTCCAAACATAATACACATCCTTACATTTTCATCATGCGCAAAAACTGTATAAATTTAAATTTCAAATTTACTATTTTTTAAATATGTAAAATTATATAGAGTTCGTGCATTTTTAAATAATATAAAATTATTAGAAACATTTGCTTTTATATTTAAAATACTGAGATAGTAGGATAAGAAAATGAAGAGTTTATATATCTTTAAAACACAAAAAAAAAACTAATTTCTTAAAAACAACTTTCAAATCTTTTTCAATAAACGTAAACCTTATTCAAAATATAAAATACCATTATTAAATCATTAAGATAGAAGGATTTATTCTAATAAACGCAAACATTAATATTTGAAACGCTAATATGAACGCACATATGAACAGCTCTATGCTCTTTATACATTTTCTACAACATAAAACTCGTTAGAAAACCAAACAAATTTAATAAAAGTAATGTGAATATTTTAGAAGATCTTCACCACCTACAATAAAATGAATTATTCAAATGAAAATTATAGCTAAAATGATAACTTTTCAAAATTAAATACTTTGTTAAGATAATCTCTAATGAAGTGAAGAATTTGTTTTATTGTCACAAATTAAAACCTTATCTCTTAAATTTATAAATCTAATTTTCATTTTTTCCAGCTTAAATACACCTGAATGTCTCAAAAACAAGTATTCAAATTGAACTAAAATCAACTTGGAAATTAAAATAAATTTTGTTTCTACAATAATCTCTATAAGAAAAGTTTTTAAACATTAAATTAAATTTCTGAATTACAAAAAAATGAATAACATAACGAGTCCTGAAATATTTCCAAACATAAAAAAAACCAAAATTCACCTTAAGACATCAAAATGTTAATTTTTTAAGGCAAATAAATAACTACTGATAAGCTAAATAAATTGCATTTGAAAATGCCAAGATTAAATTCAGATTAATTTCATAAAGTCAACATTAGCTCTGAATCCTAAACGAGTTTCTTTCCAGTATTTATTTAAGCAGGGAGACTAATTAAATTTAACATATAATTGTTAAGATCTCTTATTTAAAATCTTTTACCATGCCAATAGTAATTGTTTTATTTTAATAAAAAAAAAACGTCTTCCAATACAGAGAAGCCAGTGAATTGCACCTGAAAGTCTAAGAAAAGAGATTCAAATTCATTTCCTTGCGTTCCCATCATCCATGAAATCTAAATAAACCACGTTTTCTAGTGTGCACTTTGAATATTCCATCCTTTGAGCTCATCTGCACAAAGGAAAGCCTTTTCCCAAATTCACAAAAAGTTCAGGTGGAAGACTTTCTGATGAGAGCAGTATAAAAATAAACAAGCAAATAATTTGTGAAGCCATGCATCGATCGAACATGCCGCCTTGCCCTTTAAATAAAGATGCATAAGAGCATCACAACCGAAATCGGAACTTCTAAAGAGACACATTTGTGGTAATTAAAAGATTAACCATATTACTGAGAACGTTCCTAATTACATTTGTGTTCAGTCACTGCGGTCTGAATAAAAGTTTTTGTAACGCATACTTAAAGGTATGTACTTGTATTCCTTCGCATAATTGTGGCAACGCAAAAGAGAAGTTGCTTTTTAGTTTCTAATAAAAGGTAATCGAGAGATGGAGACTTTTATATGCTATTAATTTACTTTGCGATCTGCTTTTAACCTCATTCTCTACACTTATAATCGAATTACTGAGCTGAATTTAAACATGAGGAAATAAATTTCTCATACCTAAGTGGGTTGATTTAATTATGTATTTATCAATCTTTAGAACTTATCCATTAATAATCATTGTTTAGATATTCCATCTTGCTTAGAGAAAGATGTCTTTTAAGGTTTGACGAAGTTTTAACAAGTTTGCAGATCATAGATTTTAAAAAGTCTGTCAGTTTCAAAGTTACAGTTCGAAATAGCTTAGCAAAATATTTTAAAAGGCTATGGTAAACTTTATATGTAACTGATCTCTTTATTAATAACTTGACCGGATATAGTAAAATAGATGCATATTTATATACAACCTTTTTAATCAGTTACTGAAATTTCCTCCATAAAAAGAAACAAAAAGTAATTATTATCTGAAAAACGTTGTATTGTAATTAAATTTTTTCTATATTTTGTGCAAGAATTTTCTTTTGCATACTTAAGGCTGTTTCTAATGTTGGGGTCCATGTTAAATTAATATTTTTAATACATGTGGCCTTCTTTCTAATCGTGAATAACTTTAATTAATCTTGATTAACTAAATAATCTGGCTAATTATGCATAATAATATGAAAGGAGTTTCATATAAATGGATATCAATGGAATCCTCTCCAATTCATAGCGTTTCTATATCCCTGCTTAAACAAACATTACTCTGAATTTCTATCTAAACATCTATGCATTATATTAAAATATTATGTAGAGCTAGAATATATTTTTAACTAAACAGAAATTTTTTCTGTTTTCAAACAGGTAAAATGCTGTTATTTTTATAATTCAAGTATAAGACGTTGATAATATCAATTTTAACTAAAATTAATTACATCTTAATATGTTGTAGTTTATGAGCTTTTTCTCTGAAAACAAATCTGTTTCTTTTACTAAAATCGAAATATCACAAAATAGAAATAATTTGTGCATGAATTTTTTAAATGTTTTAATTTCTATAGTGTTATTGATATATGATTTGAGAATTATATTTTAAAACTTTCATTCTTTTATTTCATGTGAATAATTCACGCGGATCAGTTTATAAGAAATTTTTATTTTAAAGAACCTTTTACATGTAATTTACGAGAACTTCATTTCGTACTTTGATTTAACAGTATTTTAAGTGCGTCAAATTTTGTTTCAAACAATTCTTTATTTAATTCATTTTCGAAGTGTCTTTATGTTTAGGCTTTTCAAAGATTACGCATCTTATAATAACCAATTTGAAAGTCAAAATAAAAATATTACCCAGATTGAGAACATATAAAAATTCAATAAATTTTATTTTTGATAACTGATTTAGGGGAAAATCTAGTAATCCTTGCAATTAATAAAAGATAAAAATTAATCAATTTTTAATTGACATTTTCCTAACTTTTTTTTGACAAATTTGCTTTTAGAAAACTCATTAGATATGCTTCACTAAGTTATTGAATTCCCTTATTCAAATAGTGCACATTAAAAGATTATGTAGTTATTGAAATGCAGGAATAAAAAATAAATTCCTCAAATTAAAGAACGCACGAAGTTCAGATTATTTCAAATTTTATGCCCAAATGTGGCAATATTTATATATACTGAAAGGTGTTTAATGCTTTTCAATCAGCTTTTCCCAGTCAAAGGAAAGCATGTTCAAATTTTATTTCTATAGCTATTTCCTATACAATGAAGCTTTAACAGATTGTATTTTTCCTGTATAGTACAAAAAATATTATTTTAACTTATACGACAAACAAATTTGTTTTTACTTCTCACGAAAAAAAAAGCTTCTAATAGGGATCAAAGTAACAACAACAATTTCCTCTTGAAATTCTAGCAAATTGTTACTTACCTAAAAAATGTATATTTTTTAACATTCTGTCTCTTCTTTGAGATAGCGTCGAAATGGCTTTCTTTTGAATGTTCTTTTACAAAGACGTAATCTTTGGTTCCATTTTATCCAAGATTTATAACCATAAAACTTTGTATGGTAGGTTTTTGTATATATTTTTAAAAAACGGCAAATAAAAAAGCATTTTTTAGAAATGAATGCAATATTTTTATGCACTGCATTATTTCAAAAAACAAGTTTTCGTAAATTCAATCTTTTTAAATACATTTCCTTCTTTTGGAACATATTATTTTAATAGTGTTGATTAGAGAGTGTTTCAAGATTTATTTACTTATACAAGTGTAAATAAGGGTTTTATTGAAATATATTAAAATTTATTTTATTAAATAAATATTATTTTAGAAAATAATATTTTCAGGAAATATTTAGTCTTTTCTTTTTTAAATAATTTATGAGTACGGAATAAAAAAAAAATTTAAAAGCTTACTATAATAATTATATAATGAAAAAAATATTCTCGCAAATAAACATCTTTTTCAGAACAAGTTTCATTTATTTCAATTTTAAAAGAGTCGAATTTAAAATTTTCGGTTTCAATATCTAGAAAAAGAGTTGAACTTCTCGATAAATCAGGCATAAAAATATATTACAATTTTTAAACCTGTTATTGTACAAAAGCATTTAAACCTTAGAGAAAATTTTTGCGGTAATTTGCAATTTGTTTTTAATATTACTGTAGTTAAATTTGAACATTATCTAAATTACTTAGCATGGTGCATTTCAGCAACAACAATGAACTGAAGTTAAAGTAAGTACTCAATTAAGGGAGATTATTTTATTTTGTATTCAGAGATAATATAGGGGTTTTAATAGAGGAACAATGAATAAAGTATAGAAAAGCAAATTCCAAAAACAAAATACATAAACTATACTTTAAATAAGAAAATATCTATATGCAACAGAATTTTAAATGGAGATACAAGTAGTAGGGCTTAATTAAACGAATTTATTAGTTTACTTTGATAATTCCTGTCAGTCATTAAATGATTATTACCAAACTAGGTATTTGTATATTAAAAAAAAATTCATGTACAAAGGAAAGTTTTATATGATTATTAGCAATGAGTTTTTCTTAAAATATTGCTTATTTAAAAGAATTAACTGGATATTATTTTCATAAATGTAATTTTCTCTTACAATAACTTAATATTAATATTATTAAAAAGTTTATTAGATAGATATAGAAGTATTTAGACACACTAGCTAAAAACATTTTTATTGTTCTTTGAAAGGCAAAATATTATCCTTATTGAAATGGATTAAGATGGATAATTATTATAAATGTTTTATATTACGTTTTTAAATTATTATACTCATAAATTGCATATGGCGTAATATAAATTTTTGAAAAGCAAGATTTAAAGCTTTTCTTTAAAAAACCTTTTTTTTTTTAAATTTAAATTTGTTGTTTTTTTGCTAGAATTTGCTATCAATGGCCATGTTGGGAATTCATTTAGTCTTGCCGAAATTATCACTAAAATACAGTATACATTTGTTACAGAACGCTGAAAGAAAAGTCCTAACAAATATCAACATGGCTACAAAGATCAAACTTCCCAAATAGAGATCAAACCCAACATAAAAAAATCTTCCTCTGTATTCTTCAATTAATTTAAAAAATGTATTATATATATAGAAATCACGAGTAACTGAATTTGGTATATTAGAAAAACAATTGGGGTTAAAATATATTGCTTTTCGAAAGTCTTGGCGTAATGTGTTTAGCAATATTTGCTTTTCTTCCACTGTAATGGTAATACTTTTCCAAAGATACTTGTTTCTTGGAATTTTAAATTTATAAATCTAATTAAATTTAATTTCAGAAAATTATCAAGTTGGTGAATTTTCAAAGTAGTTGGCGTATAGTATATTGACTGCATACCATTTAGCTACATCACCCTGAAACAACTAGAAAAAGTTTTTAAAAAAAACAAATTTGCTCAATAAGAAACTTGTTTTTATAGTCTTTTGCAAATTTGCCATGTCTTACTTTATCTCCATTTCTTTTATCTCCTTTTATTTCTTTGATTTATTGTTCTTTAGTGCTCTCGTCTATTTTAAATTTATTATTATTAATGCTTTAAAACTTAGTTACTTATTTCTTTTTGTTACTTAATTCTAAAAGGCTCGTGTAAAACTTTATGATGTACGAGGATACAATATAATTTCAATGAAAAATACAGCCCATCAATATATTTTAAATATTTTTAATTAATATGCAATGCATATTTTTTTTATAATTTGCATATAACTAGATGAACTAGAGCAGGGGTCCCCAAACTACGGCCCGCGGGGGCAAATACCGCCAGTGTCATCAATCAGGCCCGCGAGGCAAATAGTTTATTGTTGCTGTAATAAGTTGAATAAAAAATACAGGGATCAGTGTAATACTCAATTTTGCGATCTCGAAGTGATTGGAATACATCACAACTTTTTCTCGAACCAATGAGATTATTCACGAATGTTTAATTGTTACTGCGCTTTCGATGCTACTAGCGCCATATGTTAGCGATAAAGGATATTACCTACCTATTTCCGCTTTTTGACCACTAGATGTCGTCAAGTGTCACGGTCGTATCGATACACACAATAGTTTGTAGGGATAGAAATAAAATAGCCGAAGCGTATGTTCGCTCAGAGCGCGTACTCGGCGACTATCCAATTATAGATAATGACAAAAAAATTAAAACGGTTTTGGCCCTTGGTACACTGGCGGGCCAGTATGGCCCTAAGGCTGGAAAGTTTGGAGACCCTGAACTAGAGAATCCGAGAGGAGAGTACTTTTGGTTTCAAACAAAGAATGCTTCCTTCGAAGCTCCAACAAGCGAAACCACCTTTAAATCTTCCTTGCCTTAGCCAGGAAAGGGTGCTATAGGCCTGAACTCTCTCAGATGCCGCCCTTTGGAGTATTCGTTCGAAATTTGATACTTTGTTTCACCTCGCTGAATCAACATCTCTAGTAGCGAAGGATTTCAAATCAATTCCTGGCAATCAAAAACAATAACAAAATCCATTTTGCTGCATTTTTTATCAAGATATTCCAGGAACTAATGAAAGGACTATAAAAGGAAAAATAACTTATGCTTTTTACTAAAATTTAAAATTATAAAATGAGAAAAAAAATATGTTTGATAAACTCTATAAAATAAAGTAAAATTAAACAAATACTTTTAGATAAAACTAAATATAGTTTTAGAGAAATTTTAATCTAAGAAATACTTCTTCAAAATTATACTTCATTCTTTAAATGTAGTTTATTGGAGTAATAATTAAGAATTTATTCTAATTTTGAAAATGTTTATTAAACAACAGCTTTTGAAATGTATCATAATTTGGAGCTCATTATTTAAATTTATTTATAAACAAAAATGTTGGTTTCTCTGGAATTTACACATGTGAATAAAAAGAAAGCATTTTTTATCTAAATGCTTAGATATACAAATAAATTATATTTTTAAAACCTAACGTTGGAAAATAATTACTTCATTTAACAATTAAAATTGTCAAAAATTTAATAAATGTTAATAAATTTGTAAAAAAGATAAAACCTTATGAAACTGCAGATTTCAGAATTTATTACTGATAGTAATCTGCGTGCCCTCAATTTCTGTCCTATTTGTTTTAAAATTATTTAACTTGTATATGGGATTGTGTTGAGCTCTACATTTTAATATTGATCAATTTTGTTAATTTTTTTTCTATTCAGATTTATTTTAGAAGATTTTAATAGAGTTTTTGTGAAATTACAATTTTATTCAGGTTTTAAATAACCTTTCTAATTCATAAAAAGTATTACAAAAAATAGAAAAATTTTTCTCCTTAAAAATGTATAAATAATGATAATCTATATAGTTAAAAAATAGCTCATTATCTGAATGATTTAAAGGTATATGATATTCGTACATAGTAGCATTCTTATCTATAAAAGGGCCTATTAACAGAAAAGAATGAAATATTCCAATGTAAATTTTTTGAAGACACATTTTAATCAAAGAATGACATATATTAGAACATAATCAGTTGATTCAGAATCCCGATTAATCATCTAATTGATGTTAATGTGTGTCTATATTATCAGCCCGATGCAGGAATATCCAATATTCTAAGTGAAATTAATGCATTCAAATGCAACCTATTTGTTTCTTGAGAATGTTATCTCAACCTGTATCTTAAGAGGAGTGCTTCCAGCTATAATAAATCCAATAATTGCTTTCATCAACAAATTGAATTTTCGTGCACCAAAGCAGCCCACTTAATGCCAATAACATTTCCTAACAAACTAATTCACGTCATTGCTTTATGAATACAGCAGTTATGTAAGATCGCACTCGAGTGTTCAATTCATTCAAATGCTTGAAAAGTTTGCAGAAACTTCCTCCAATTAGACAGTGCTTTCATACGCATCTGGTTTGTTATCAGAAATGGATGCAGAAATCTTGTCTCCATTCTTGGAAGCTTAATTGCACCAGTTCTTAGATCGAGCTAAGAATGTATTATCATCCCGAAGTCTACCATTATGTATTATCACTTTCGGCGAACCTTAGGAAGGATATGTGTATTTGAAATTTGTGTACTTTATGATTCCTTAACATATTTCGAGAATTCTCTTCTAATGCAACTAATAGCATCTATTTAAGCTGATCTTTTCGAAGCTCGTTTTCGTGCTGCAGTTTGACTTTTGTTCAATCGTTTACGTTTTATTATCTCAGAAAATATTTTGATAATATTTTATTCAAGTTTTAGAAATTCAGGCTTAAATGTCAATGTTTTTCAGCGAAAATTATTTTATCAATTTAAATTAATTTTAATGATTTCGACCACTTTAAGTAATGATAAAATATGATTATTTAATATATTATTTAAAATATTTCTCATATTAAGTTAAAATTTGATATGTATTTGATAGAACAACGTTGCATAAAGTCATTTATAGGATAAAATGATTTTTAATCAAATGATTAGTTATATCAAATAAATAGTTTAAATAATGTTATTTTTTACATTTTCTTATTTCTTTATAACAGCTACCTGTGCGCAATACGTAGATAATATTTCATTATTTTTTATGCATCATGAAAAATCCGCCCACATCGTGAGTTTTTATATGATTATTCCATCAATTCTAAATTTAATCATTCAAAACCTCATTGTCATAACATATGTGCATGTGTTATTCCTATGCGTTTTTATACAAATACAAAATTATTGAGAAATCGTACACATTTCGAAAATCAAATAAAATGATTGAAATAACAAAAAGGCATCATGTTTAAAAATAAGGCGTTAATATAAGAAAGCAATTATACATTCAAAACAAATCAAATACTTTTCGAATACCAGTAACACTTTTCGAATTTATTTCCTATTCCCTGTGTTTATATTGAATCCGAAATAATAATCAAATACTTGAAAGTATGAAACGTAAAAGTATCTCGAAAAACAAAAAGCTCAAAGTGAATTGAAAATCCCAAAGTTCAGTTCAGAAAAAGAAACCAAAGTCTACTTTTCAGACTTGAGTGTATACTACAACCTTTTCTTTTATTTTACCAAACACAAAAAGGATGCATTTTAATTTAAAATTTTCCAGTAAAATCCTCAAAAAATCCACCATTTTCGAGTACATATATAGCGCAGTCCTTCCAGGGTTTTTATGCTGCGTCATGCATAATGCAACATCTATGCTCGAAATACTAATCGACTGACTTGAATCCTTTTTACTGGTCAGTAGATTTTAGTTTTTGATCCCAAGATCGATTTCAGGGGTTTCGACGCGGTTTTCGTTATTAGTCAAGACCATGAGAATTGCTGTCGAGGGGTATTTGATACTCATCTTTTATTTATCATGCCTCCCAGAGTGGTAAAATATACACTGATTTTGATATTTTCTTCTTAATTGTGGGGTCAATTAGAACTATTCTAACTTATTCCTTATAGTGTTTTTGAATCCAAATTCATAAAATATATTTGAAAGAAAAATAGCTTCTTGAATGTATTTGCAGCACTAAAATTAAATTTAAAAATTTCAGTTATACGAGTACCATTCAGTAATCAATCATACCAAGTTTCATCAAAATCTGATAGGCGGGCTCTATGTCTATGGAGGTCTGAATAGGGTCACTTTAATTATAACCATCCTGTAGGTAGAACTCATTTTGTTGAAACACAAAATTTATACTCTCCTCACGCAGTGGTGGAAATAACTATATTTACAGCATTTCCGAATAAATACAGCCTGTTACCGTTTTCTCAGCTAAAAGAATGGCTCGTAAATTCTGTTTGTTATAAGTCATTCTCTTTTCAATAGGATGCATAATGGGAAGATGGAGCAATCTTGAAAAATAATAAGCGATGGAAAAAAAATTAATGATTTTCTTTATGTCCAAGCATCACTGACTTTATTGTTTGTAAAAGTTTTTAAAAATTAAATTTTTAAATCCCGTTATTCATTTATGCTGTATTTAAAGCTTTCTTTTTGTAGTATTTTAATGAAAATTAAATTTCGATGCATCCGATAAAAACTTAAATACAAAATTTCAATAACATTAAAAATGCACATGAGAATAAATATTTAAATTTGAATTTAAAGTATGCCACCATTATTTAAACTTGAATATAAAGTATTCTACACCAGAAAAGAAAGATACCAAATACTATAAAGAAAGACTTTAAAAAATGGCTTTCTTTACAGTGTCTTTCTCCGTCGGTTTCTTTTTCGGTGTAGTTTGATTTAAAGATCCTTTTTTATTGATATTTTATTGATATAGACACCTACTTTTGATTATTACCACTGATATATATATTATATATATATAAATTTCTTTAACCAATACTGACACTCACCACAATTTTCAGAAATTTAAACTACTTGACAACATATTATCCAAGAATCAAAAGTACTTGGGAAATTGTTGAAGACATTCTCTGACGACGAAACAGGGATCCACGTACATAATCCGATTATAAATTTCATGTCAACATTAAACTGAAATACCGAGTAAACAATGGAACATCCCTTTAACCAAAGGGTTTGGAGATGAATCTCACTTTTGCGTGAATAATATATTCAACCAACGTTGAAGTATATTGAAACTTATGAATTATGAATAATCTAAGGAATATTGCCGACTCGTTGCTAGAGGTTTAAGAACTATATTAAGCTATCATGTTAGAGCGTTAGTTAGGAGTGTCATTTTATAGTCAGTCCATGATGATTCATGATTTTTGAAATTTCATTACGTCAGAGAGGAAAGACTTCGCTTAACTGTCAGCTAAAATTAATTTTAGATGCCGACGGAGAAGTATTCCTGTATTACTTTAGTTCGTGCATCTCTTTAAAACAATTATAACGTATACTTTCATATTAATTAAGATTTCAGCTTATTTGTTATATTACACTTATCATATAGATTAAACTTGCAAATTTATAGAGATTATATTGACTATAATTATATAAATATTAGAAGAAAGAACTTTTAAATAAAATTTTTAAAGGAATTTTATTTTAAAAAAGCAGAATAGTATAGAATTTAAATGTTTCTAAAAGTATGAATTTACAGTCACTGACATACATCCAATATGTTTTTTTCTTTATTTTCAAGCACACGATTGTTTTTAAATGAAAAATAAATTTTTAGTCGAAAAACATACGAAAAATAACGTAAACGTATATAAACGAAATACATGTTCTAATACTCCTCTGTTCATCGGCCGTCTGTGGTCTGTTCCCGGTTATACATAAGTGGAAGGGAGAACCATGACATAATGCCATAATATTAAAAAGAAAACTTCCTTTGAAACCACTTATAAAAATTTAATTACAAAACCCACAAAATGTGTTTTAAAAGGAACGTATCCAAGCCAGCCCTTGACGAAGTTATCATCTCATGCTTTCATTTAAAAAGTTATTGAAACAAAAAAAAATAATTATGAGTTGATTTAACAGTTATTTAACATCAATTTAAACATTTATTCTGCTTGTTTACAAAATTATACAAAAATAAAAATCAGATTTATTTTAACACGACGCAATTTCTAACGGGTAAAGTCAAAGCATTTATATATCAATTTATATTACATTTAGTGAAAAAAAAAATACAAAGTTTAAAACAATAACTTTCTGAAACTGTAAATTTTAATGTTTATATTATAATATTATATTTTTATCGATACATATTAAGAAATAATAAATTCATCATAATAAAATTATTATAAATGTCATTTTAAAGAATATTGGCTATCCTGAATATCCTATTTCAATAATAATCAATAAAATGATCTAGCATAAAATATACACAAGGTTATTTTAAGCATGTATTTTACATAATGATTTATTTTCATAATTAGTTATATCGGTATATACCAAAGAAACCTCACAATTCATATAATACTTTTTATATTTGCATAATTAACTATATAATAATATATTAAATGCCAAAAATTAATCTTTTGAATATAGTAGTTAATCACTTTTAATTTCTCATGTTCTTCATTTCGGAATTAGTTTCTCTTTGTACTTTCTTTTGTACTTTGTACCTATCGTACTGTTTGATATAAACACTCCTCAAAAGTTTTTTTGAAAATCGTATGATTTCTATTCCCTTTAACGATACGAAATGTTTTTAAAATGAATCTGCGAGATTCATTTATCTATTTTTCATAAAATACACTACTGGCCATTAAAATTGATACACCAAGAATGCGACAGGCTACAGACGTGAAATTTAAACGACAGGAAGAAGGTGCTGTGGAATGCAAATCATTGGCTTTTCAGCGCATTCAGACAAAGCAAGCACCAGTAGCGACACTTACAATGTGTTTAAATGAGGAAATTGTTCAGCCAGTTTCTCTTACAAAAAATTGCATTTGAACGCTGTTTCCTGGTGAAAAGTTGTTGTGATGCCTCGTGTAAGAAGCAAAAATGCGTACCAGCACGTTTCTGACTTTGATAAAGGTCAATTGCTATCGTACCGGGATTGCGGTTTATCGTACCGCAGTATTGCTCAACGTCGGTCGAGGTCCAATGACTGTTAGCAGAATATGGAATCGATGAGTTCAGGACGGTAATACGGAACGCCATGCTGGATCCCAACGACACACTATCACTAGCAGCCGAGAAGACAGGCATATTACCCGCATGGCCTTAATGGATCGTGCAGCCACGTCAATTTGCCCTGAGTCAATGTTGGGGTCGTTTGCAAGACAACAAGTTTCTCCACGAACAGTTCGACGACGTTTGCAGCAGCATGGACACTCAGCTCGCAGACCATGCCTGCGGTTATACATGACGCCGCATCACAGACAATGCGTCTTTAATGGTGCGATCAACGACCAACCTGACCGCGCTAATGACGAGACGTCATGTTTTTCAGATGAATGACAAGGCCAGGTTCTGTTTACAGCATCAAAAAATAATTGCATCCTTGTTTGGTGACATTTAAACATTTATTCTGCATTCGTCATCGTCATACTGGCCCATCACCTGCCGTGATGGTATGGGGTGATATCGTATACACCCCTCGGTCACCTCTTGTTCGCATTAACGGCACTTTGATATAGTCACGTTACATTTCATTTAGTTACAAACGTGGCTCTATCCTTAAAACTAGCCTGGGAAAACCCTACGTTTCAGCAGGAAAATTCACGATCGCATGTTGCCGGTATTGTACGGACCTTCCTTAATACAGAAAATGTTCGGCTGTTGCCCTGGCCTGCACGCATTTCTCGTCAATGGAAAACGTCTGACTCATGGTTGCCTCGTCACCATGGGCATCTGATGACTGTACGTTTTGCCATCCATTCTCTGTTTGACTCAATACTCAGGCGTATAGGTGCTGTTATTACTGTCAGAGGTGGTTGTTCTGGGTACTGTTTTCTCAAGGTCTATGCACCCAAATTTCTTTAAAATTTAATCACTTGTTATTTCTAGTATAATATATTTGTCCATTAAGTATCATTTTGTTATCTGCATTTCTTCCTGTGTATCAATCTTAATGGCCAGTAGTGTATTATTGTAATCAATTAATTGATTATTGTTTCCATATTTTACCGAAACACGTACTTTTTTTTTATGAGCGTAGGCAATTTATATTAAATAAATTAAAATCTTAAATTTATTACAGTTTTAATTATTTCTACCTGTTTTACTGGATTAAAAATGCATATAATTTTAGTGAGATAACTAATTTTTTTATTGATATTATAATATAAATTTTTACTCAAGTAAAAAAAATTAACCATTGCGCACTTTTCGATTTTGTTTTCAATATCAAATTTAAAACGATAATTTAATAAAATTTTAGTCACTAAACTCTATTAGCATATTGATTACTATCTCCATAGAAAGATTTAATAGATTTTCTTTCCAGGAAACACAATTGAAAAAATTCCTTTCTTAAACGATTTTCAAAATTTTGATAAAAAATTCTTTATGCAACAAAAATTCTATTCCATCCATAAGCTTTAGTTTTATCCAACAAGATTCCACTAAACTTGCCCTCATCCGTATAAAGATGTACCATTTATTCAAAAAAATAATGCTATCTTGCTTCACACCTTTTTCTTTTCACTAGTGAGGAAAGAACGTATAAGAATGTATTTTAAATTGCTGGAATATCCTTTAAATTCTAATCTATTCCTCTTCTGTGAAAGAAACCAATTCTCGACTGTTTCAGTTGAAAGGGGGGAAAGGGACCCACAAAGTAAGGAGTGTTCGATAATATTTCTTCAATTATTTTTACAACTTCCATCGTGTATCTCGGAGAGATGCCGACAGCTCTAAAAGCTTCGGTAGGTTTAATTGACCTCCCATTCCATTTACACTACTCTACTTTTCCATTACATCCCTATTTTATGTACAAAAAGCTTTCCCTCTGTCATTAAGCCTGACTCTACTGGAAAAAAAGGTTTACAAATATTGTTCTCATTTTTAATAGAGAAGGAAACTTATTGAAAAGTGTTGAATAAAGTTAAGTAAAACTCAATGAATTGCTTAAGGAAGCTCTTAAAACAGATAAACAAACGCAAAAAATAAAATTACTGCTTACTTTCGTCATTCTAGAACAAGAACTATTGACACCATCTGAGGCCATACAGATCTATCGTGTTCTTATTTTTATTTTGCTACCCATTCCTCATAAATATTTATGTGTACGTAGGAAAATTATCTGTCATGCAAGTAAAAAAAAAAAATGCCATGGATTCAAATGCTTAAATTAATTGTTGAAATTTGAATAGATATTATGAATTTTAATAAAGCATAATGTATTTGTGACTTAATGGTGAATAATAATTTTATTAAATTATTATCTAACAATAAGGAATTACTACGGATAGAATACTGAACTCCATGCAAATAACAAGTGGGCTGAAATGTTCATAAGCTGACACATAGATGGTGCTACTAGTATTAAATCCATATGATTTTTAGTTAGCCCCCTAACCTTCAAAAGACACGTGTTATAAATTTGACAGCTGTTGCACTATTAATATGTGAGTTATAGCATTTTTAGTGAAGCAACTTTTTGTTAGTTTGAAAAATGGATACACTACGTAAAAAAGTAGAAGGACACTTGATTTTGTAAAATATTATTAATAATAATATGTATTTTATTTTTACTAAAATTTTTATTAGAAACATTTTACAAATATTTTTAAAATACAATTTTAACATCAGAATTATGATATTCAAACACAAAATATTAATGGCAACAAAAATAGTTTCTCTCTTTTTAAACTTTGTAAAAAAAGTAGAAGTACAGCATTATAATGAGTGAAAAAATAATGATTTCAATAAGGAATGTTATTCTCATTGGCCTTTATAACTTCAAATATTGTGTTTGGAAGTGAATTGTATAGAGATTGAACTTTTGTTTAACAAAAATTGTCCCACGAGTCATTCAATGCTTCTCGAAGCTGAGTTAGGGAATCAAATTGCCTTCCATCAGCATAAACTCGACGAACTAGCATTGCCCAGATGTTTTCCACTATATTAAGGTCAGGACTTTTGGCTGGACATGGTAAAACATCCACATTATTTGTTAGGAACCAATTTTTGACTCCAGCCACGGTGTGTGAATGGAAGCTCCGTCTTGCTGAAATTTCCACTCTTCACCCCCCAAGTCAGAGCCATAAGGAAGAAGCTCGGAATTCAGCACTTGAATGTAGTCTGTATGTTTTTGCCTACCATTTAAGAAAACCAGACTTGTCCTTCCTCCGTATCCAACAGCCAACCAAACCATTAAACTCCCTTATCCCATTTGTAGTGTTGAATAGTATTCGTCTTCATTCCCCAGACAATACCAGTAGTGCTGATATCCGTCTGGACCGTCTAAGTTAAATTTCTTTTCATCGGAAAATATCACATAAGTCCATTCTGTAGTCCAGGATATGTGCTCGTTAGCCGACGCTAAACGGTTATCAACGTGAGCTTGTGTCCACTTAGGATGATGTTTCCGTTTTTTGAAAATGAATTTTTTAGATCTTTTAATGTAGTTGTAAGCTGTTTGTTTCGTCACATGATTAAGCCCTGCTTGATTTCTTGCCTTTGAAATACTTCATTTGTTCTTCTTAAGCACACGAACAAGTTTTTCTTTCATCACGTGGTGTTAACTTTTTTCGGTCTACCAGTTTTCTTTTTCTTTTCATTTTTATAAGAATTTCTGATAAAGTTTGAAACTGTATTGGGGCTCACCTGCAACAATCGTGCAATCTCTCTGACACCTTTACCATCATTTTGATATGTGGAAATTTGGCATTTTTGAAAGTCGTTCAAAGGTATTCCTTTAGGCATTTCTGAGAACGGAGAGACAGCGTAACTTTTAAACAAATTAGATTTTTACTCAGAAAAGGATAAAACAAAGTACAAAATCACTATTTAACTAAAGAACAACTCACTAAATTAAATATATTAGCAAGTGTCCTTCTACTTTTTACGCATCGGAAATTATATATACTATTTTTATTATTAATATTAGGGGTAGATGTTTAATTTTTGCTTAAAATGGAAAAAAAGGGTCATTAAATATCTGGTAGTTAGGAGAAAATAAGAGATGTTAATTGGCAAAAAAAAACACTGTCCTTCTATTTTTTACGCAGTGTAAAAAGGAATTTCGTGAGTTAATAAAGCATTGCTTTTGGCGAAAAAAATACTATTGAAGGCAAGACTTGGCTTCATAAACATTATTCGGACTTTGCACCAGGAAAATCGAGGACGATGCAAGCAGGACGATGCAAGCAGGACGATGCACGCAGTGGACGCCCCAAAGAGGCTGTTACCGACGAAAACATCAAAAAAAGTCCACAAAATAATTCCTGATAACCGTAAAGTGAAGTTTATTGAGATAGCTGAGACCCTAAAGATATCAAAGGAACGTGTTGGACATATCGTAAATGAATATTTGGATATGCGAAAGCTCTGTTCAAAGTAGGTGCCACGCGAGCTCCCATTCAACCAAAAACAACAACGAATTGATGATTCTATGTGTTTTGGAGCTGTTCAATCGTAATAAACCCGAATTTTTGAGTC
Organism: Caerostris extrusa; assembly: GCA_021605095.1. Lineage (NCBI taxonomy): Eukaryota > Metazoa > Arthropoda > Arachnida > Araneae > Araneidae > Caerostris > Caerostris extrusa. The sequence continues at coordinate 21,060 of BPLR01009272.1, forward strand.
GATATGTGACAATGGATGAAACATGGCTCCATCATTTCACATGTCCACCCTTTCTTTAAAAAAATGTAATGGAAAAACTGAAATAGGACCAAAAGGGGAATAAACAGATTAGTAAAATTTTTGAAAACTTTTACACATTAATGATGAAAATGTTAAAATTGAATCCTACAATATACCATTTCTTTAAATAAAGAACAATGTTCTAGCAAAACATATAAATTTATTAAGAAACAATATAGTAAATTTATTTATACATACAATTTATTATAAATGTGTAAAATAAATTAATAATTTCACATGAAGCACGCAAGGAAAATAGAAATTGTAATGATTCATTTATATATTACTACTTAACTTTTAATTTGCATATAGCAGAAAGATTTTTTAAAAGTTGAAAATTATTAACTTTTATATCATCACAAATAATCCTCATAAAAAGAGAAAAATTATAAGAAATGGAACAGAAAGTTGTAATCCAAAAAAGGGCAAACAAAAAAAAAAAAAATAAGCCAAAAGTAACTAATATTAAGGATGAAAATGAATAAAAACATATTTCTTGTTATATGTTGTTTTCTTAAATAAAGAATAATTTTCAAAATAAACAAGCAAATTTATTAAGTATTTATTTAATAGTACATCTAGTTTATCTATGAATATTTTTAATTTATTATAAAACTCAATTCAAAATATAAAAAGTACTATTCAGAAAAATAAATCTATAATATAATGAAGTTAAAACAGGAAGACACAAAATTGATAATTTTTATATATAGTTTATTTTTAATATTTTAAAAATGTTACACTATTAAAAATGCTAATTTTTTCATAGTAACAAGTACAATTTATAAATTATTTTGAAATAATCATATTAAATACAAATTAGGAATAAAAAAATTAAAATACCAACTGAAGCAGGTTGATAAATGGAAAATATTTCTATAGTACTTTGAATTAGCATTAAAATAAAAGACAATAAATAGTTAATAAAAAAATATTTAATTATTAGAATTTTATTAATTAAAGCAAATTATTTATAGTAAGTAGCTTTTTCTAATTAAAAAATTACTTCTTTTTTGTTTCTTTTAAATTAATATTAATTTATAATATATATTCTTAAAACTAGGCATATGAAAAATAAATTAACATTAAAATTAGTCATGTTCATTCATAGAACATTTGTTTCTAATCATCAAAACAAATTATGTTCACCAATTTTTAAGTAAAATTTTAAATTTACATTTATTGTTATTATTATTTTTAATTGCTATATGTATAATCCTCAATGGGCAAATGCTTTATAAAAGTTTAGAAAGAATGAATTTTTAGTTCACTTTTCTTAATGATTTATTTTAGGTAGTTCAGATTTTGTACAATTATCTTGTAAAAAGCTTACTATTGATGAAACCACAAAACATCTTTTTATATTATAACCTAGTTTATTAAAAACAGAAAAGCAATTTTATTTTAATACTATATTTTAATTAAAACAATTGCATTTTAAAAACAATTACTACATTTATAAATTTCAACTACTCAATTAGATAAATGCAAACATGTACAATAGTAACAAATACAAATTGCAGGTACAGATTATTAATTTTAAACAGCCTTTTGAATTGTAGAAATTGGAATAAAAAAGAATTGACAAAGCAACAAAAACAGATTGTTAAATTGAAAAAATATGTATACTATTTTTCTATAGCATAAACTTGGTAGAATATTTTTTCAAAATTAAAATTAAGTAATTACTAGAATTTTAATAATTAAAGTAGGCATGTGTATATATTTCTCAACATTATTTAAAAGTACATTAATTGAATTTTTATTTACATCTAAAGGTTAAGCTATATATCTTCAGGGAATAACTTAACTGGGATTAACTTTAACAAGATTTTATTTTCACAACTATCTGGATTAGAAATGAAGAGATAAGAAGAAAATCAAATGTTTAGATTGAGACAAAAACAACATGAATGCTAGTCATAACAAAGCAGCTGCAAATAGAAATGGTTTTTTTTTTTTTTCATTGTTTTACATTTTGGAAAATTGTTTTTTTATGCTTTATTTCTTCATTTTTAAGTTTAACATTTAACTTATTTTATTTCTTTATCTTTTATTATTTTCATTCTTATTTTTAAAAGAATAAAATATATTTGTGCTTAAATGAATATTTAAAATTTTTAAAGAAATAAAAGAAATAGTAGTAGAAATGATATACATACAATCTATGTAATTTTAAGAACAGAATTGGGAAACAAATTGAATTGAACATTTACAATTATATAAGTAGAAAGATTTTAAAAATAATATAATTCTTAATATTCTATGAATATTTAAAGATTTATTGGAAAATATGGAACTGTCTGATTGTCATACAAAGTTGAATAGCAAATAGCAAGTGGAGTACAAGCAAATATGAGACAGATTTTGTAATTTTTTTATTACAAACATACAATTAAAAAAGATAAATTTCCACTGACAAATGATTAAAATTTACGTTTATTAAATCTTAAAAATTCTTTCCTAATTCACTTTTATATCATCACCCAGTTCTTCGCTTTCGAGATCTAGTATTGCAGCTGTTTTGAAATTACCGGAAGTGAAAGCTTACAATATGCAGAAACTCCGTATTTTTATCGTCCTATATTTTTTTCTCCCTAGCGCGCGCATGCTCATAGGAAATTGCGCATGCATATTTGTAATAATATTTCCTATGAGCATTGCCGGAAGGATCCAATCTGGAGGAGAGTGCATTATGGTTTGGGGAATGTTTTCCTGGCATTCACTGGGTGCACTCATCATTGTGGAAGGCACGATGGATCAGCACAAGTACTCATCTGTCCTTGCGGACCCTGTCCACCCCCTACATGCAAATTATTTTTTTCCTCAGAATGATGGCATCTACCAGCAGTACAATGCGAGGTGTCATACAGCTCGCAGTGTATGTGCATGGTTCGAAGAGCACCAGGATGAGTTTACCGTACACCTCTGGCCAGCAAACTCACCGGATTTAAACCCAATCGAGAATCTGTGGGACCACCTAGATCGGGTTGTTCGCACCATGGATCCTGAACCGTGTAATCTAGCTCAGCTGGCCACGACACTGGAGTCGGCATGGCTCAACATCCCAGTGAACACCTTCTGAAACCTAATTGACTCTCTTCTTTCACGTCTCGCAGCGGTCTGCTCTGCCAAAGATGGTTATTCTGGCTTTTGACATGTGGTCACGTTAATGTGACTGGACTGTGTATAATTTTGTGCTAGTTTCATACATTTAAACAATTCAGATATACATGAATAGTATATTTTTAAATGAACATTTTTTGTAATGTATAACAATTCTGAAAGAGATTTAAAATATCTGAATTAATCTAAAGAATCATCTCATAATTTAAAATAGTGCAGAGAGAGAAAATGGAGCTTGAGAATATTTATTTGGTTAGCGTTCCTTTTTTAATTTGAGATTGTAGTGGTCATTAGTACAGCTGGATCTGGGTGTGGTTGGATTGAAGAACATACATGTTTAAGAACACACCACTTTTATTTACAAACACGACACGCGTACAATAATTAATACACAACATAATACTCATTTAAAGATATAAAATTAATCATCAATGAAAGGATTCCACTTCTAGCTAAGAATAATGTTACTCAGGTAAACGCTGGATAGCGAAATATACTTCCTCTCTAGATGAGAGTCTGTAAGCCAATAAATACACAGGATTGTACTAACTAGATTTTCTTCCGGTGAGATACTGTAAGTGAAACGTCTCTCTTATCAATTGTAATAACTAAGTATTTACATTCAGTATTTTTTAAGGAAAGCAGAATGCTATATGAAATAAAAGTATCTATTTATCTTTTAATGAGCTCCTGATATGCCTTATTAAAAGATTATGCAATATGAAGTTGAATAAATTTAGGTTTATTGTAAAAATGTGTAAAGAATAATAATTAAACAAATAAAAGTACACTAAGATAAAGGAAGTAAATTTACTTATGCTTAAATAAATTTAAAAATTCTATGTTTTAAATTTTCTAATTTTTTTTTTTTAAAAAAGGATATCTAATTATGTCTAATTTATCTGTTTATGTTTGCAATACTTATTGTAACATTTATCTACATTTAATGAATTTATTTATTTTATTATTATTAAGGATAAAGTTATTACAATTACACATAATAATAAATTAAGTATTTATATTCAGTATTTTTTAAGGTTGGCCAAAAGAGGAAAGAAGAAGAATGCCCCAGGAAAAAGATCCATAGATTTTTAATGAACTCCTAATTTTATATTTTATTAAATGATTATGTAATATGAAGTTTAATAACATTGGGTTTATTGTAAATTGTGTTAAGAATAATAATTAAGCAAATAAAAGCACACTTGGGTAAAGGAAATAACTCTTTAACTATTTAGTATATATTTAAATATACGGTATTATTTTTTTAATTTAAATGCACTTTATAGGAAAAAATTTCTTTAAGAAACTGTAGATTTATACATTATAAAAGGAAATATCAACTGAAATAAAAACTCAATATAGAAGGGGGGAAAACACAGGAAAGAAGATTTATTCTTTAAAAAATGGAATGGGAAAACTAAAATAGGACCAAAAGGGGAATAAACTGATTAGCTAAATTTTGAAAACCAATGCATATTGATGATGAAAATGTTAAAATTAAATTCTACAGTATTATTTATCCTATTGTTTTTAAAGACATGACAGTCTTTAAAAACAATGTTCTAACAAAACAAACACTTTCATTAAGAAACCATGTAGTAAATTTATTTCTACTTGCAATTTATTACAAAAATGTTTAATATTTGGAATATTTTTCAAATGGAATAAATAAACAAGCAAATATAATGGAGTATTTTTTTTAAATAAACAAGCAAATTTGTTGAGCAGTTATTTACTAGCACATTTAGTTAATTTATGTACATTTTAAATTTGCTATAGATATAAAAAGTATAAAAATACTCAAAGTATAAAATGTAGTAAATCTATAATAATATAACCTTGTTAAAGTATGAGGTCACAAAAGTGATATCTTATATACATTTGCTTATTTTTACAATTTATAACTATTTCATTAAGAAATGTTAATATTTTCATAGTAACAAGTACAATTTACAAATTATTTCTTAAATAATTCCATGAAATAAAAACAGGAATAAAAATTAAAATATCAACAGAAGCATGTTAATAAATGTAAAATATTTATATAGTACTTTTATTTAACATACAAATAAAGAGGAGTTATTAAAATTAAAAACATTTAAATATTAAAAATTGTAATTATTAAAACAAATTATTTATAGAAAGTAATTTTATAAAACGTTTAAATAAAAAATTACTTATTTCGTTTGTTTGTTTTAAAATAATATACGCATTAAAAATAGACTTATTTTAAATATGCTAATTTATTTATCACAACTCATGTTCATCATGCACATTTGTTTCTAATCATCAAAGCAAATCATGATCCCCAATTTTTAAATAAAATCTAAAATTTACAGTTATTATTTTTTTAATTGTTATATGTATAATCTTCAATGGGCACATGTTTTACAAGAAATTTAGAAAGAATTAATTTTTAATACATTTTTCTTAATGATGTATTTTGACGTTGTTTAGATTTTATGCAGTTATCATGTAAAAACGCACCATGAATGAAGCCCGTAAATGTCACTATAGAATAATCTTGTCTCATAAAAATCACAAAAAAGAAAAGCAATTTTATTTTTTAATACTGTATTTTAATTTAAAAATTACAATTTAAAACAATTGTTGCACTTGTAAATTTCAACTAAATAAATAATTTAATCTTATAGCTTATGTTTACAATAATATTTTATTTCATATATTTTTTACATTAAATATAAGTTTCGAGATAAAAATTTAAATGTGGAACTAATTACAATACTTTTAATAATTAAAATAAAATATGACATCGCTAAATATGTATTATATACATCTGAATCTAAAATCATGCAACATCTTAACAAGTACAGATTGCAAGTACAGGTTATTAATTTAAAATATCCGTTTGAATTGTAGAAATTGAAATATCAACAAAAACTGATTGTTAAATTAAAAATATCTGTATTGTATATATACATTAACATTATTTGAATTATTACATATACTACTGGCCATTAAAATTGCTACATCAAGAAGGCGGACACGCTACAGACGTGAAATTTAAACGACAGGAAGAAGGTGCTGTGGTATGTAAATGATTAGCCTTTCAGGGCATACATACAAAGCAAGCACCGGTAGCGGCACCTATAATGTGTTTAAATGAGGAAATTGTTCAGCCGGTTTCTCATACTCAAATTGCATTTGAACGTTGTTGCCTGGTGAAAAGTTGTTGTGATGCTTCGTGTAAGAAGCAAAAATGCGTACCAGCACGTTTCTGACTTTGATAAAGGTCGAATTGCACCGTACCGGGATTGCGGTTTATCGTACCGCAGTATTGCTGCACACGTCGGTCGAGATCCAATGACTGTTAGCAGAATATGGAATCGATGAGTTCAGGACGGAATACGGAACGCCATGCTGGATCCCAACGACACCCTATCACTAGCAGCCGAGAAGACAGGCATATTACCCGCATGGCCTTAAAGGATCGTTTAGTCACGTCACGAGCCCTGAATAAAGAATTGGGGTCGTTTGCAAGACAACAAGTATCTGCATGAACAGTTCGACGACGTTTGCAGCAGCATGGACTCTCAGCTCGGAGACCATGGCTGCGGCTGCGGCTACCCTTCAAGCTGCATCACAGACAGCAGCGTCTTCAATGGTATGATCAACGACGAACCTGGACGCATGAATGACGAGACATCGTTTTTTCAGATGAATCCAGGTTCTGTTTACAGCATCGAGATTGTCGCATCCGTGTTTGGCGGCATCGTGGTGAACGCACATTGGCAGCGTGCATTCGTCAGAACAGAAGCTGCATGCCTCCTTCCATGAGGAAGACGACAGCAACATTATCAATTATTTAATTTAATATTTTATTTATATTTAATCATACATATATTTGTTGTTTCCTTTTTTGAAAGTTTCTTTTAGCCTTTTCAACACTTTTATTCAAAGAAATATCAGCCTAAATTTCATTTTTTAGGCTAAAATTAGGCTAAATTTCAAATTAAATTTAGTAATTATAAATCGTTATTAATTTTTAAAGAATTAAAAATCAAATATTTAAATAACGTATTGTAGCAATAAAATTTTGTATTTTAATTAATTACTCAACGAATTGAGTTTTTATAATTCTGATCTATAAAGCATGTAATTTTAAAATATATATTACAATTTTTTCTATATTGGATGTAGTACTTTTAAGAAAGGTTGCGTTTAATAAATATTTAGGATATTTAATTTTAAAAACGCCAGGTTAGTTCTTTTTTTTATGTGGATATAGAAAATGGTAAAGAACTGGATTCGAATTGTATTTTAAATAAACTTGCACTTAATTTTCATCGTAGCAATACTGAAACGTACATTTCATTTTTTTTGTCAACATTTCTACAATTGTTTCTTTTTCACATTCTTAAATCACCATTCTTCAAGCATTTACATGTAGCTAAATATTAATTTAATGTCTAATCAATGACAGAAAAGAAAACCGATTTATTGTGTTAATATACTCATTTTCATATCACATTGACTTTATGATTGCAAATTTTAAAAAAATTAAACTTCAGAAAAGAAAGATTCTTATTTTATAGTACTCATTTAAAGGAATATTAAACATTTCATTACCGATAAATAACATAAAAAGAAAATCATTTTAAAAATAAATTAATAGTTTAAAAGGCAAAAAACACGCTTTTAGAGTTAATCAAACTAAAAGTAAAAATAATTGTTAACATAAGAATAAAATGACTGACGAGAAAATGAATGTCACTGTTCTAAAAGCGTGGGGTGCTCGATATCAATCGTTATAATTTTTCACTAATTTCATTCCGAAATGCAGAGTTAGTGTAAAAATGTCATACAAAGCACCCCACTCTTTTAGAACAGTGACATTCATTTTCTCGTCAGTCATTTTATTCTTATGTTAACAATTATTTTTTACTTTTACTTTGATTAACTCTAAAAGCGTGTTTTTTAAACTATTAATTTATTTTTTACTTTTTAGTTTGATTAACTCTAAAAGAGTGTTTTTTAGTGTTTTTAAACTATAATATTTAAATGAGGTCCCAGTACGGAGGACTGGTTCTTACAATAATTTAATTGTGAGTAAAACAAAGGCTAAATGTGAATATGTCGAGCCAGCCAGGATTCGAACAGGGAATCTCCTAATCAGGCGCGTTATCCGTTGTGCCGCAAGTACGTAGGTTTGAATGTCTGAAAGATGTCTGTAAATGTTTCTTTGTAGCTTATATAGTGTTTATGAAGAGAAGCAGATCTCCGGAGAAAAATTATGCCGATCAAAAACGCCGATCAAGATGACTTTTCAAAGGCTGTGTGTTTTAATCACTAATCCTGGCGATCCTAATCATGATGAGATAATAAACTTATCAAAATATTTTATTGCCGTCGGTCCTTGATAAGTCTACAACGTTTAAATTAAATCGGATCGCTTAAAGTAGAGTAAAATCGAGCCCAAAGAGTCAGTTACATACATAGAAACAAACAAACATACAGGTGAAACTAATAAAAGCGTATTAATAACGTAGGATTCATTTATGAGGTTAGAAGAGGCTTCGCTGAGGTCATAGCAATATTGCGACTTCCTTGATCCCAAAGGTGGTTTTAATAGATGAAAATTGAAAATCTATTGGCAGACTAGAATTGAGAACGCCTTTTTCCCTGACAGTTTAAAGAATATAAAAGTAACGAGGTAAAAGGAAAGCTATTGGCTGGTTTATATAATGATTTGCAAAGAAGCTGAATATTAAGCATTATTTTTGCCTTTTATTTCTGTAGATTGTTTTTAATTTATTTAAATCTTATTTATTTATTATGAAAAAAATTAATTAGAATTACCTTCAATGTTTTTAAAAAGTTAGCATTGTTTCTGAAAAGAGCTTGTTAATGTATGGTTCATTAGAATGTTTAGGAATATTCTTATTTGGATATCAATGTTATGCATTTGTATTTCTAATAACAATACTTTTATGTTGTAGTTAAAAGAAAATAATTTCTTGAAATGCAATTTTCTTTAAATTGTACTGAGTTTACTATTTTTGAAAAATTAAAGCAATACTGCTGTCTTCTATTTCCTGAATGTTGAAGTAAAATCGATATTAAATTCCTATAATTAGAAAAATATTTATAAAAAACAATAAACTCGTCATTTAAAGCAGTGTTGAATTTTCACTCTTTCTGAATTTCAAGATATGTTTTTTAATACTAAAAACACTTCAAGATACTGTACTTGAATATAAGGAGATTTATTAAAAACAAGTAATAATTCTATTTAATTTTAATTATTCCTTTCATTAAAATGGATCAATAGAAGTGACAGAAATTTAATTAGAGTTCTTTTAATGAAATAATTTGCTTTAAGACGAGAGAGAATTCATTTAGAAGATTATTCGTCTGAGAGGAATTCTTTCGACAGATTAAGAATTACAATTTTTTAAAGCACTCCGCCAAATAATTCTTACAAAAGACACATTTTTAAAATACTTTATGCTAAATGTATTGCTAAAATTCGCTTATTATTCAATTACTTTCTTAATCCTTCAACATTTTATTAAAAGCTAGTACAAGTTATTGAAATATTTTTATTTTTTTTTATCCAGGATTGTTTAGTTTTCCGTAACTACTACGATTTATTTTGGATAAATTCATTAACAATTGAATAAAAATAAAATATTTGGTTAATAATGTAAATAAAATATCTGCATATTAAATACATGAGTTAATGAAATGAAATATTAGGCCCTTTTTTATTTAATAGATGTTAATCAATTAATAAATAAACGTATGGATTAATTCTGATTAATCTTCTGCATTAGTTCAAGTGTTATATTATTCTACTAAATATAAATAATTTTGCATGATTCTTTTTTAACATTTTTTTTTATTATTATTTTTTAGAGGAACCAAATAAACATAAAATTAATAAATACTCAATATTTATTTATAAATTCTATTTTATTGAGAGCTTTTCATGTTTTTATTTCAGCGTAATTCAACATACTTTTTCTTCATTTATCAATGTATTATTATTGTTACTATTATTATTATTAATATGTATTTTATAAAAAAATCATTTAAAAATGCTGTTTATCAAGTATACTTTTGTTTAAAAGAAAATTTAATTCAGCAACTTGACGATTGTGATCCAATCCAAGAATTCAACATTTTATGCAAATTACATTTTTTTAGTATGACAAATTTCGATGATAATAAAAGATAAAGAAAATATATTGATTATCCTAAATGAAATGTATGAAGCTTTCTACTAATTACTAAGCTGTGTTACTACATAAAAATTCAATTACTGAAATATTTCACCATCATTATTATTCATCCTAAAGATAACAAATAATTCATGCCATATAAATATAACACAACTAAACGGCATACACTCTTGATAAATTTGTCTTTTTTTTTTTACTGTATAAAAAGATGTGTTTAAATGTCATTCAGATACACGGTAAAAACTTAAAAGTAAAAGCTTTTAACTGTCATTATTATAATTTGTCCCCTTGTATTGAAATTTAAATATTTTTAGGAAATGCGCGGAAATAATTTCGTATAAAAATCTAATTTCAATCACTCTCTGTTATTAAAAAGGACTTTTAATAGATTTGTCAACATTGAACAAAAATAGATATGAAATTCTTCGAAATCTAACTAATTTATTATTGTACATAACCTATAATATTGGAATTGCTTTTTAAAGGAAACTAGTTTGTTTTTCTAGACTTAAAAATAACATTTCGCTCTTTATTGTAAAGAGACATTTATTTTGCTTTTATCTGTCTTTATTCTAAAGACAGATAAAAGCAAAATAAATTGAAAATAAGTATGGGTACAATTTGCAATTGTGGAATAGCAATTTCAATTATTTCAAGTACTTTTGGCTGTAGTCAACTTTACAATAAGTTTAAATTATGTTTCTTATAATGCATATATTTATTCATCTAATTTAAATGAAAATATAAATCTGTACAATCAACAAAGTCACGTATGTATTATTAACCATGCCATCTATACATATCCAACCATATGTGCAGGAGCAGACGGAAAGTTGAAAAACTACATGAGCCAACTATATGCAAATCAAATGAATCATTTCATTATATCTAAATCTATCGACAATTAAGAAATCGACCTTTACTGAAAAATTATAAAAGTGTTGTACTAATTAGAACTAAGATCGAATATTTATAAAATTTTCAGGCAGCTTTTAAAATTAAAATCATTTCTAATATTAATAGATATAAATTTATTCTACTCAATTTTTCAATACAAACACCAGTAGTTCTTAATATAATAACATCCACTAGTTCTTGTAACACCAAATATTGGACGAGCTCCCTTTTATTGGCTGAAACAGTTACCAATGTGCCATATAACACGTGAACTGAAATGTTCTCAGGCTGACACATAGATGGCGCTATTAGCATGAAATTTTCGCGCCATCTCGCATGTGTTTTAAATTTTTCAGCAATAAAATGGGGTAAGGCAAACCATAGTTAAGGTAATCTTGCAGAGGATAACTAAATTTTTACTGCTCTTTTACAATGCCTATGTTAAAATGCTATGAAACATAAAAGTAGCCTGAAGAAATGCTATAAAAAGTTTTTATACTTATCTGTAGCTGGTTTTGTTTCTTTAATGTTTAATATAATTAAAAGTTAATCATATTTGGGGAACTCTTAAATATCCATCTTTCTTTATCTCTCTCTCTCTCTCTCTCTCTCTTTCTTTATATATATATATATATATATATATATATAAGGTGGGCTGAAAGGTTCGTAGGCTGACACATAGATGTTGCTACTAGTATTATATCCATATGATATTTAGTTAGCCCTAACCTTCAAAAGACACGTTTATAAATTTGACAGCTGTTGCACTATTAGCATGGGAGTTATAGCATTTTTAGTGTTCATCACGTGCAGTCCACTAGGCTGACTGTCGATTGAACTCCGGTGTGAAATGATGGAGCCATGTTTCATCCAATGTCACATATCGACGCAAAAATTCGGGTTTATTGCGATTGAGCAGCTCCAAACACTGCATAGAATCATCAATTCGTTGTTGTTTTTGGTCGATTGTGAGCTCGAGTGGCACCCACTTTGAACTTCACTTTACGGTTATCAGAAATTGCTTTGTGAACTTTTTTGATGTTTTCGTCGGCAACAGCCTCTTTGGGGCGTCCACTGCGTGCATCGTCCTCGGTGCTCATTTCGCCTCGTTTAAAATTATCAAACCACTTCTTTACGGTTGATTTTCCTGGTGCAAAGTCCAAATAATGTTTATCAAGCCAAGCCTTGGCTTCAATAGTATTTTTTTTCGCCAAAAAGCAATGCTTTATTAACACACGAAATTCCTTTTATCCAATTTTTCAAACAAACAAAAGTTGCTTCACTAAAAATGATATAACTCACATACTAATAGTGCAACAGCTGTCAAATTTATACACGTGTCTTTTGAAGGTTAGGGCTAACTAAAAATTATATGGATTTAATACTAGTAGCGCCATCTATGTGTCAGCCTATGAACCTTTCAGCCCACCTGTTATGTCGATGCATTTAATTATCAGTATATATTCAACATCTAATAAATCTAGCCAATAAATATACATTAGAAATCTAAAAAAAAAGCTGTTACCAAAGAAATTTAAAAAATTTTCTAGTTCTTGAACATGAAGCAAACATTGATTACAGCAAAATGAAATTCAACAATATGAAAGCATTTTTTAACACTTTCTAGAATAAAATTGTATGACTAGAAATACAAATATGCTGTTGTCATTAAACCAAGTTCTTACCATTTCTCCCAAATACAGAAAATGTAATTTATAAAATTCTATTTATAAAAGGCTACCTGATACCAATACGGTATGAAAAGTATTCCACTAAATTTACCACATAATTTTCTTGTACCTAATTAATAATGAAAATCAAATCTATTGAGGAGGACATTTTTCTTGGTTTCGTTCTTAGATATAAATATGTAATCCTACTTTTATATGATTTTTAGTGTTTTATTAATAATACAATAGTGTTCTACTTGGTAATTAATTATTTTAAAACTTTCTAAACTTTTGATAAATATTTCCAAGAAATTTTCCGTCTATTGAGTAATGAAATCGTATTTTTAATTATAAATAGGCACTGCATGAATATTTGGGAGAGTTAAATTAATCATAGCAGATATGGCCTATTTGCTTTTATTTCAGTTTCCTATTTATATGAAAAAAAGTCCCGATCAATGTTCTACATGAAACACTGATTAAAATATGCAAATGAAACTTTTACAAATTCTCATATCTATTATTAAAGACATAGATGAGGTAAATATTAAGAATAACATTTTTAGTTGAAGATTTACAGGAATCGCACATTATTTAGTAAATGAATCGTGCCAACATATATTTTTAATTAAAAACTTTCAAGAAATCCTCGTGCATCACTAAGTATTTCATATTTTTAGAAAGAATACATTTTTCTCTATTTTCATGCCTGCCAGCAAGTAATCACACACAATGATAGTTCACATGAAGAAAAATGGAATAACGGTTTGATATTTTAAGATTTTTTAACTTCAAAACATACCACAATAAAAATTATAACACAAAATAAACTTTCAGAACGAATATTAGCAGATGCTATCGTTTAAAAATCACCACCTTTGAACTAACCACAATTGTTGGCCACCATAGATCTAAACTAGGCATTTAGAAACTTGTAAAGAACGCACGTTGCATCTGTACACTGTAAATTGATAGTGGGAAGAGAGAAAGAGAAGAGAAGAAAACACTTTAAAATTACTTAATGGAGCTAGGCGGGCTATAAGCAACAAAAATCAAGTTTCAAAGAAGAAACTAATCGTAGCAATAGGATAGAACTGCTTTACCTCTTCCCACGTGACAAGCTTTAATATGTGACATTCTTACAAGAAGATTCTTACAAAATTTGATTTAGGATGTCTTCATATTTGATATCAAATGCTGTTTTATACTTCTTTATTCGAAATTTACTCTTGCAATGAAAAGCAAAATAAAATAGAATTACTTAAGTTACAAAATAAACAAAACTAAAAGAAGCAATACATTGAATGATTTCAAATGAAATCAGTTATAGCCCGTAATATAAACCAAGTGTCTCGTATTATTTTAACTAAAGAAAATTCATTCAAAAGCCGTAAGTTAATTAAAGTATTTCTGGTATATCTTAAAATTAAATTTGCCTGATTAATTTTTTAATTAATTTAATTTTAATCATTTTTAAATTAATTAAATTTATTAAATTACTGTTTAGTATCAACTACAATTAGAAAGGATTTTTTTAAAAACATATTACTTTTTCCGACTTATAAGCTTCTTAACAACATAAACGAATAAAAAGTTTAAGAAAATAAAAGGGTGTTTTTTTTTTTTTTTTTTTTTTAGAATAGATGGAGGTAATGAATTTAATATTTGTTACAGAAGAAAAAAAACAAGAGAAAATTACGAATAAATTCAACATAAAAATTACCCTCATTAAAGAAGGCATTTGTAACGATGACACTTGACAAGGCGAAAAGCAAGAAATATCAATCAATATTTTTAAAACTCCTGTTGTTTGAAGCGTATTTACATTCCTTTAAAACCCCACAAAGAATGTCAAAGAGTGTAATAGTGCCTTGGTTTCAATTTAAAACTTCACAGAGATAAGAATAGAAATCATTTAATTTATAACTCCTTATACCTTGTATATATATATAATATATATATATATAACTTGACCGTGGCAGAATATTAAAAATTAGATATGACTAGTGTCTTCAATACAAATGTCCATTATATTAGATAACTTTAAAATGACAGATCGAAAGATCTATTCCATTCATAATTTAATATGAAGACATTAATAAAGATTTCTATACTACGTAGAAAATAGCCTTGAATTACAAATACTTCAAATTATTCATTTAACGGAATTAATTAAGTTTTGAAAGCTTTCAAAACTGTAGTTAAAGTTTAGATTCAGACCTAAATTGGCATTCTAAGCAAAAGTACTTGTAGGATTTACTCAGTTTGTTTTATCCATTGACTAAATCAAATTTATTCTGAAAAACACGAGGTTACGTTTAAAAGTGGTATAAAACAATAAGAAAATTGAAAAAGCATCAACCCTTAAATGTAGACATTGTCTTATTTAAGAACTATTTTAAATGAGCAAACATAATTAAAATCATTTGTTTGCAAATGACTAGTTTTAACATCTGAAATATCTCTTTAATTTTTTAAAGATATATTTGAGGAATATGTAGAGAAGGTAATAAAAAAAGTGGGCTAATAAGAGAAGGTCTGGTGTATGATATTAACCACTTTACACACTTGGCCACGTATGCGAACATTTAGTTTTGTAGAATTATAATTACTGTCATTGATAAACCATACAAATCTTATGGTTTGGCAACACAGATAGCGGCATTTACGGTGTGAAGTTAGGAATATGAAAATAGCGTAAAGCAGTATTTCGGCTGTCAGTGTTGTTGGATTATTTGAACAAAACGTTATTATTTGATAAAAATAAACAAGATATATTAAATATATTAAGTTTTAATAATTAATGTCCGTAATAATAATGAATTTCTGACCGGAATATAGGAAATTATAAATTACTACTGAATCTCGATAAATCACAAATGCGGAGGTTATGGTGTTTTGTGCATTTTTATTGTTCACCCTCCTCTTTTTTTTTTAATTTCTATCAATATAAAATGAATAAATCGTAATAAACAAAAAAAAATCATATTTTTCTCACTATAAAAAATCGTCCCTGAAGAAGTTAATCTTGGTATTCAGGAAAAAACATGTCATTGCAACGATTTGGAACTAGAGTTGGAATATAAAAAACACGATTCACAGATGAATAAGAGATTTTAAAGAACACTTATCAAGAAAATTTTAAAGAAGCTACTTTTTAAATCACACTACAAAATGTTGACTGAAAGGATGTGTTATGGTAATAAGAAATATTGGAATGCAGATAGACTTAATAGATATAAATTTTACTAGCATAATGTGAGAAGCCAACCAAAAACCTTTTTAATAAGAGAAGGATCAATTGTGATTTTGACTTTAATGGCCAAACATTCTTGGCTTTTTGCAGTATTTTGAACACTACAACCTATCAACAAATATCAGATCCTTTAACTCTACTACTGAATTTGTTGCGAGGACTTGATCAATAAGAGGGAGCATCAATTCATATTTCTAACTAGACAAATATAACGATTCAACAGGATAGTATCAAGTCCTGAACTGGCTTGCATTTAGTATGAATCTTAGTTCCTTGGGGCAGATGTCACAAAAAGTGTATTAAAAAGGACTGCAAAATGATTCGATCGGGGAACTTAAAGCAGCAACTGAGCAAGCATGATATGAATTGTCCGCAGAAATTATGCAAAATGTAGATATTTCAAAGAAAAATAACAAATTTGAAGTGATAAAAAGCAATGGAAACAATTTAAGTATTAGTCGTAGTAAGCACATAGTTTAAATTTATCCATGAAATATTTTATCGTCTATAGTTATGGGACATCCTATTTTGCGATGTATGAAAATAAGTTCCAACAAATTTACCCTAAATTAGGTTCTAGTTTTACATATCATATATTATATTCAATTAATTCTTAGAGGTTTTTGTTATATATATTTTTACGACAGGCTGTATAGGTCTGAGAAAAGAAATATTCTTTTATAGAAGCAAGAGGGATTGGCAAAAATATTTTTTAAAACTACAACATTTTTATGAACCGAAACAAAATAAAGGAATTTTGATATACCTAAGTTATTTCAAATAAGAGACGAAACTTCAATTCCTTGGGTATATACGATGTAAATGAAAGGGTAAACTTAAAAGTGTATAGTTTGATGAAGTGTACTTAATAATGAAGGCTTTTCTTAATAATTATTAAAATATAATTTTAATAATTCATTACTAAGAAAACTATATAGATACCAATGGTGTACTATTTGTCTCTTTTTCATAATTTAGATTTTTTTCATTTTTTAATAGAGCTCAAAACATAAACTTCGAGACATAAAAAGATAAACTAAACAATTCCGCCCTCAAACCTCAGTGATAAAATATTGTTTTCCAAATCAAAAACTCATATGAAGGAAAAACTTTTATATGATTAAACCACTTGTATAAAAACTTATGTAAATGTGTATCGATTAAATTTTTAAATTTCATTGATAAACTAATTTTTAATTACAAAAATTAATATTAGCTGATTATTTTTTCCCTATACAAATTTTTCTATAAACTCTTCTAGGTAAACGTCTTTTGTGAAGAATTCTCCTCATACTATAAAAAGCAGTGTGTGATTATCGAGAAGCAGAATACTAGAACTATTTCGCAGATGTTCCAAAGATCCCTATTTCCGTTGTGACCATGAAAAAGAAGCATCGTCCCAAGCAGTCACCCACGCATTATCGAATAAGAATTCAGATCAAGTAACAGTACCAAAATCCTCTATATGTATCCACGGGCTCTAAGAACACAACACTACAGAAAAAAAATCCAGTTGAACAAACTTCTTCCATCATAAAGGTCAAATAAAATGGACCGAAATAGAAGGAAAAATCATAATTGCAAATATGGAATTCAACCTTATCATTTAAACATTTTTGTTTTATATTATTAAAAAAATTCTTTATTTCAATTACTTCTAACAATACACTTTAAACAACATTTTTCCTTTCAAAATAATTTATCGAGGAAACATTGGATATATATTATTATATATTTCAATTGAAATAATTTATTTTGTTTAAGTAGGATGTTATCAATTACTAGGCATAATATTTTAGTAATATTTTGTATTCCAATAATATATTTCGCAATTGCTAAATCTTTTAAAACACTTCATTCATCTGCAGATAAATTCTTCTCCATAGATTACACATTCTGTTCCAACACCAATCATCAAAAATAACTTTTTTTCACTGTATTATTTAAAAAAATAAGTTACAAATCTCATTTAGTTTTATAATCTATTAAAAGGAGTTTGCTACTGAAGAGGGTGTAAAATAAAGCGGAAAGTTAATAATATTTTTTAACTTATAAAGTGTTACTTAAAAAGCTCATTATTCTTATTTACAATTTATGGAAATTTTAAAAACATTACACATCAAACAACTACGAAACACACAACAGTCATATTTATTATTAAAAAAACCCATAAATCAGTGCAGTTTAGTCTCTTTATCTAGTTAAATCTCAAGCTGCAAAAACAGTCCTTCAGCTTATTTAGATGCCTTTATTCAAGAACTAAGTAAACAAGTATTAATTGGAGCATCCATTTCAACACATTGTTGGATCTGTACCCTAAGTTTTATCTTTATTAAGTAGATTGCAGAGACTCTTTACTAGTCTTATTATTGCACTAGTTTTACTTATTTCTAAATTGCAGAGAAATCTTTACTAATACTTAGACATTTGTCTATCCCAATTAAAACTTAGTTCACATGTAATTAAACACATTGCTCTGTTTTGCATTTGAGGTCAATATTGATCCCATCTGAGGAACTCTTTGAATTCCAACAGGAAATAATTTGTTCAGTTTTGAATCCAATACCTTCCTTCTTAAAACAACTTACAATTTCATAAGAATCCAAACTCTGATTTTTCATTCTTTGTTTCCACTTCGCTGTAAATTTATTTTTATGAGAATCGGAAGTTGAAATCCACTAAGGTTGTACCTTTAAATGATCATTTCTTAAATAAGAATATCATTTCACTCTTATCGTATCGTATTCTTCTCTTATCTTTCACTCTTACGATCCTTGGCCGAGTAGCGGCCACTAGCTCCTTCATTGTAAGATGTTGAAACATAGCGGTGCTCTCATGCCCTTTGAGTTAATAAGCAAAATAGATAATTAAATGTTCTTTTTTTTAAAAAGAATTATTTATTTAATAAAATTATAAAATGAAAAATAACAAAAATTTCAAAATGTAGATGTTGATGAAATCAGTTGCATGTAATAAAACAAAATGAGCAAAGGTCAAATTAGGAGAAAAAATAGCTTAAGAGAAAAGCGATCTTTTTCATCTAGGCAGTTGCAAGGAATTAATTTAAAATATTTAGAACAGTGCGAGATCTTTTGCTATGCTTGAGGGAAGAAATATCATAATCGTAATTTTATAGGATATTTAATGCAGAGTTATTGATATTTCGCATATCATTATAGAATTGAGTAGAAATTTTGTGAACAAATTGTCTTAAACTTGGAATCGAGAGAGCTCGTCTAATATCGTCATTACGAAAGTACCAGGGTGAATTCGTTAACATTCTGAGAGTTTTGTTCTCAAGCCTTTGAATAATTTCAAAATTTGTACGTGCAACAGAACCCCAAACTGGGCTTGCATAAGCTAATACTGGACGAAGATAAGAGAGATACATTAGAATTTTGAGATTAAGAGGTAAAGCTGAATTTCTATTGATTAAAGGATAGAGAATTCTAAATTGAGTATTGAATTTATTTCTAAGGTTGTAGATATGCGATCTGTAGTTAAGTTTACTATCAAGAATAATTCCTAAGTACTTATTTGCTTTAGACCAGGTGATATAATTATTATATATTTTAATATTAGGAGGGTTATAGGATTTTTTTGCAAGTGAAAAGAACTGCTTCAGTCTTGTCTACATTTAATTTTATCTTCCAGTTAATGAGCCATTTTTCTAAATCAATGATATAATTTTGCAAATTTTCCTGGATAGTGCAAGTTTTTCGGCCTTGCGTTAAGATTGCAGTGTCGGGTTGTACCTTTAAATGATCATTTCTTAAATAAGAATATCATTTCACTGTTCCCTTAACCTGATACATTCTGCGTCAACAATACGTAAGCAACTTGCCATCCATGAAAACTAATATCGCTTATAACATCGTTTGCTTACGTCGCTTTAATTTGGAATTTTCTGCGCCCTCATAACCTCAAAGTGGAAGTTAATTTTTTATCATTCAGATTCGAAAAGGGAATAAAATAATCAATTATTTAAAAATCTTTTTCTACATTGCGAATGGTTTCTTTTTATATAATCGCATGATTTGATGCGTAAATTTCGAAGTTGGATTTAATATGTAAACGTATTAACAATATTATATACGCTGTTATATAGTCACGGCAACGATATAATAAATACAATGAGTAAAAGGAAATAAAATTTATTAATCAAAAGATGTATATTTCATAATGATAACAAATGTAGTGCAACACTTTATTTTAAATTTTTTTTAAATATATAAATATATATTTTATTATTTTTATTTAAAATAGCTGATTACCCTGCGTTGCCCAGGTATGCACTATATTTTGTCAGATAGAAGAATTTAATGTTAAAATTGACTTGAAGCATGGCTAGAGCAATAAACACTTATAAAATAAAACAAAATTCTGATTCAAATAAAACTGCTGTTAGAAACTGCTATTATCCCCAACCTTAGTTACGCTGGATAGGTATAATCGAGGTATCTAAAAGTAATTTATTGAGGGAAGGGGAATACTCGGGCTAGCTAGAAGAAAGAGTCGATTTTATACTGACTGATCTTTGAACTATTTCTTGATTTCAGCTGATCGGAAACCCCTTGATTAGTTGCCCAGAAAATCAAAATATTTAGTTTTCATTCCTGGAATTAAAGTATTCATGAATATGTCTTTTAGAAGTTTATAACTCACTTCATTTTTCGTATTCATTCCAATTTTCAACAAAGATTAAATAAAAAAAAAACTTATTCAAGAGAATTATATCGAGGATTCGACTATTTCGATGTTAGTTTTGGTAAATTTTATTAAGAAAAAAGATGAAAAAAGAAATCAATAAGAAATTTCAATCGCAGATGCAAAAGACTGATAACGATTAAGAATTGTTATTTGTAAAATAGTAAAGAAAAAATTGTGAACAAATATTTAAACATAAAAAAAGTAAATAGAATATAAATAAGCCAATATAACAGATTAAAACAATATAAAGAAACAAAAATATATTTAAAAAGATCCCAATCCCATAAACTTCAAAAATTGAATGTTGAAATTAAATTATCTTTCATTTAAGTTTCAACTGTTAATTTGAAGGGAAAGAAAATTTCTAATCTAATCTACCAGATCGCAAAAACGGATTTTGTTTAACTAAAAATGAATTAGAATTTATTCATAATTTTTGGCTAGAAACCTGATTAATGAATAATAACTTTAAAAAAAAAATTTAACGTTAAGTGTTACAGTTTTTAAATTTCATTGGAATACCGTACATATAAAGTTCCATTTATACATAGAGAGATTTTTATTACATTTTTTTTTTTATTTTCATAAGAAATAATCTAGTATGTAAATTCAGAGAAATATAATTAGATATACAGTATTGATGGATTTGGTTGATTTATTAAAAATGATTTTGCTTGTTCTCTACTTTTCACAATATATTTGGGATAAGAAAAATCTTAATTTCTTAAAAAATATATAAATTCATAAATCTGAGAATTAAAACAAAGTTTTTATTTTAAGAAATGAAATTGCATACCTACAAAATAGATTTTTTTTTATATGCCTCTGATTAACAACCTAATTTATCTATCAATATTAGTATTCTTTCACTTTCAAGAAAACCCAATTTTCGAAAAAATGTGCAATTATTTTTCATGTGAAATGCTGACGAGCGTAATATTTTTTTTAAAAAGTTACAAATATAGTGATATTTATATATATAGTATGTAGGTCCTAATTGAACTAATCAAAATAGTAAGAGGTACCTTTCAATTTTGTGGTACTAAAACCAAAGAGAGGGAGGCTTTTATTTCATTCCTTATGTTTATTATGAATAATTAAGCAAAATTGAGTAGAAATCCCTTATACCTTATGAGAAGCCACCTTTTAGTATTGACTAATTTTGTTTTTCCATATGCTAGTGTTTCTGGAGTGCTCATGTTCAGAATGTGAACATTTTACTTGGAATAATAACAAAGCATTCCACCAGAACAATTCATTAGCACACTTAAAAATCCGAACTGAAAAAACTCAACTAATTCTCTTTGAAATTATTTGCTTTCTCGAGTAATTGTAAAAATAACAAACAAAACTTATAAGGAAGGAAATGTATGTGCTAACTACATTCAAATGTTGAATGAGGAAATTGATGAGCTTGTTTCTCTGAAAAAAGAAGAAAGTAAATAATTTTCATAAATGTGCTTCAAAGTGTAAAAGCTCGGCATTCCTAAGCTGCTCTAGATGCATTGCAACACATATTGATATTACAAATACAGTTTGCACCATCGTGATCTACACTTCGAATTCAAACAAATCAACTCTCCTTATTAGCTCATAAATCTCATTGCTATAAACGAAGGCCTTGACTACACAGCGACTGTTACTGCAGGAAATGAAATCTGAATTCTAACTGATAGCAGGAGTTCTTGCACTTGGAGCAGCACTTGGCTAATTGGTCCAGTGTTAGAGACAGGGTAGGTGTATCTATTCTCAAAAAGCTAAAACATCTTTCAGTGAATTTGATGATCCACTGAAAGATCAGTGGGTCCCCTCCCATGTCGACCTTGAGAGGAATGAAATGGCAGATGGATTGGCGAAAGCGGGTGCTAGTGAGGTATTGGTTCCACTTGAGCTCCTTACTTACACAGAGATTTACTCACAAGCTATGTTAAATGGAAAAACAATTTGGTCTACTCCCCCAGTGCACCAGTGGTATCGGGGCCATCGACCTGGCGGTACTTTGGCACTTAATTGTGACAGGCAGGGACAAACTGCAATCACCCGTTTGCTCAGTGGACACCTCAGAACTATGACTTTCTCAGATGGTTTGAAAGCTTTCGACACTTGCACCAAGTGCTCCTCTGAGCAGGCTTCACTATCTCACATCTTGGCGTGCCTGGGGCTCAGATGTCAGGATCTCCTTGACAGTCCGTTGATGGTCTTGGACTTTCTTCGGGTATTTGGATTCATGGACCTAGTCTAGCCCCGCTGGACTTTAGGGATAGGCGAAGAAGAAGAAGAAGCTGATGATATTCTTCATTAAACATTTTCTAATTAAAAAAAATAAATATTTCATAAAAAATATTCTACAGTTACACAATGTACACAATTATAGTCGTTTAGAGAACTATAAGTTGACAAGTTAATGAATAATTTAACAAAGTCAACAAGTTACCTAACAGATTTTAAAATCGAGTGGCAATGCATTGACATATTTTTATGTTTTCAGAAACAATTAATTATTTTTATTATTTTTTGTATTTTATATACATAAATTTTTGCTAATTAAAGATGTATTACAATCGTAATTGCTATCGATTTATGCTTTTGTCGCTTACTTCTACAATATCCACTTTCCGATTAATCTAAGCGTAGTTTGCAATTCAAAGTGTAGAAAGGAAAATCAGCTTATTTACGAGCCATCAGTGTCATTTCGTTTATTTATTCGATATTTAATAGCCTTCTCACTCAAATAGAAATGCAAATTTTCATTTATGTTTGAAAAAAATGCAAATCATGATTACCCTGTGGACAGATTCAAAGAAGCAGGACTGGATGTAAAGAAATCTAGAACATCTGATCCATATAAAATGTACTTTCTATTATTCACCAAAGCAGAAACACAAACAGATATTCCCCCACTCTGTTTTTTAATAACTAATAAATATCTTTAAAATAATAACATAAATGCTTACTTGAAAGCATTAAACATTCAGTATTCAAAGTTTTTTGACAGCTCTAATATTTTGTTTCTTAAGTTAATGCTGGAACTAAATTTATTGCCTCTCATCCCACATAATATTCTGACGTATAAATTTCCCTATTCTTTTTATTCTCAATGCATTAGGAATGGATGGGCTCTTAATGCAACGAATTTCTTCGATAATGCTTCATTAACAATTGAGATTGCATCGATATGACATTTGTTCATAAAAACACCTATATATAGACAACATTTATTTTCATTATTATCATTATTATTATTATTATTAAATAAAAAGTTTCATTGATTAATGCATAATTAAACTTTGGTTAAAAATCGGATACATCGATTTCATTTTTTTCTTGTTAAAAATTAATAAACGCCTAACAGATCAAAACAAGAAGTACATGATATATTAAATATGTTATCCTGCCATATCATATATCATATCATATCATATGTCATGTCCTGTCATATATCATATCATAGTCATGTCATATATTATATCATGTCGTCATATTTTATGTCCTGTCATGTCATATTTTATGTCCTGTCATGTCATATATCATGTCATATATCATGTCATGTGTCATATCATATACCATGTCATGTCATGTATCATACCATATCATGTCATGTCATATATCATATCATGTCATGTCATATATATTAAACAATAGAGTTTCAATAGCATAATTGACATTTCTAACACGGTGAATTTTTTTCCTTTTTTATTTAGTAAACATTGTTTTATTCCGTTGATATTGGTTGTCAACAACTTTTAGATCCATTATTCTTTCTACATATTTTTGTTTTGTGGGTTTAATGTATTATACTTACTTTTACTTTTAAACCGATAATTCTTTTTCATTCATTTTCTTCATCAAATGAAAAATATAAAAATGTTTCAGGAGTTTTTCAAAAAAATTTTATCCTTAATAAAATCAAAATAAGAAATAACTGTAGAAAATTAAATTTATCTTAATGTTTATGAACTATAATAACTCATTTCTTCCCTAATTCTAATACAATGATCCCTTTTTATTATTTTGTGGGAATATTTTTATTCAAACTTTTAAGTGTCTTAGAAAATAAAAGAGAATAGGTTTTTAATATACACGAAACTTGACTAAAAGAATCAATGACTTTAATTTTAATAAAACCTAATACAAAAGAAACAGGTAAAAGTAACTTTCGTCAAAATAAAAAAATTTAGAGATTAAAAGACAAAATTTAATAATATTTTTTTTTTTTTTTTTTGCGAGAATGAATCCCTATTGTATCTGTAGCTAATTTAGTATTTATAACAAACTAATTTAAAACACCATAACGAAGGATAAATACTTAATGCAAAATAAGTGTGGGTTGATTTAAAAAAATTCTTAAAAAGATTTATTCGCTCATTAGTGACAAAACCTAAATTTTGAAATTTGTAGTTGTAGCTAATAAAAAGAATTATTTTAAGATCGCCCAACGTAGACTATTGATCCCAAACTAGAATTCTAGAAGCTATTAAGAGTTTCAGCTTAAATGAAGCGAGCCGAAATTTAAAGGCTACTGAGTCCATTCCATCTCTGTCATTCCTGGTGAAATTTCACCTCCCTGAAACCACACGGTCACGCAGCTTTCTTAAAATAGCATTTACTTCTTCGCTCGGGTTCCTGTTTCTTCTCACGAGATTCGTCTTGGAGATTTCTTGCGACGAAATTGACTGAGTAGTCACTAGCGTCACATTCCCCAAGAGAGGAAGGCTTTTCAGAAGTATCCTCAAAAGAAAATCGATTTTCTTTTGGGGGAATATATCTTATAATTTGATTTTCATACACGAATGTTTGCGATAAAGTATTTTGGTAATGTATCACCTGTGTAAGAAATCATTTTAATATGTTCGTACTTAGTAGATACATTATAATAAATTAATAGTTTAAAAAAACTGAAAAAACACGATTTTAGAGTTAATCAAGCTAAAAAGTAAAAAATAATTGTTAACATAAGAATAAAATGACTGACGAGAGAAAATGTATGTCACTGTTCTAAAAGCGTGGCGTGCTCGATATCAATCGTTATAATTTTTCACTAGTTTCCTTCCGAAATGCAGAGTTAGTTTAAAAATGTCATACAAAGCACCCCACGCTTTTAGAACAGTGACATACATTTTCTCGTCAGTCATTTTATTCTTATGTTAACAATTATTTTTTACTTTTTAGTTTGATCAACTCTAAAATCGTGTCTTTTCAAACTATTAATTTATTTTTTACTTTTTTAGTTTGATTAACTCTAAAAGCAGGTTTTTTAAACTATAATATTAAAATGAGGTCCCAAGTACGGAGGGCTGGTTCTTACAATAATTTAATTGTGAGTAAAACAAAGGCTAAATGCGAATATGTCGAGCCAGCGGTTCGAACAGGGAATCTCCTAATCAGGCGCTGTCCCATGCAGGTGTGAATATCTGAAAGATGTCTGTAAATTGCAGATTTGCTAATGTGTATGAGGCGAAGCAGATCTCCAGGGGAAAGATTATGCGCCGATTAAGATGACTTTTCAAAGGCTGT